>OENT01000279.1:4325-142526 GCA_900239685.1 Rotaria macrura
CACGGGGCTTTTGATCTTTGTTTTCGTTTGAACCATTCGTAGCTAATCCAAGCCGTTTGGATGGTTCTTAATGAGATTTTCCCTCTTGCATTTTTCTGACGATCAAAACTAGACCGTTTGGATGAAAAACTCGCTCTCAGATTAGTTTTCGTGTAGCGTGGGTTCGTTTGAGTATTGTGTGACAAGTTTTTCTTTAGTTTTTCGTTGACAGAGATATTCATGTCAGCTAATTGTTCTCATAAATAACAAATTGGTGAAACGTTTTTATAAGATTGATTTGTCTCAAGAGACAAAAATACATATTTATCATCTGGAAGACATCAAAAGTTCGAGAGGTTAGATGTTTGAAATAGTTTTATCTAGAGACTTGTTGAAGATGTGAATTTGGCTTCATCTAGATGGAGTGCTATTCTCATTTTTCATCTACAACCTCGATCAGTATCATCAACGTTTTTCTGCTGTCTTGTTTTTATTTCATAGGTCATTCAAGATTTCAGCACAATGCAGTTTATTTAAGGTGACTGTATTGACTTAGGATACAAGGGAATCGGTGCAAATATAGTCACCATCGGTGTCAATGCTCGATTGCATTTTGAAACATTGCACTACAGACGTGGTTTACTTTCAATAGTATTCTTATCTTAATACTGCAGCAAAAGTGATCAGTAGTAGGGAGCTCTGTGTCGATAAGCCTCTTTAAAATATTTATTTCGAAAATAGATACTCTCCATGAGAATTCGATGCATTCATTTGTATGAGTATGAATTCAGATGTAAAAAACAAAACTTCTAAATTTGAACATCGACTATAGAATTTTATTTTTAATCTTTCTTATTATTATTATTCATTGCTTTTTGTTCATTCTCAATAATAACCATAGCCAATTGACTGCGCGTTGCTACACCTTTCTCCTGTTGCATTTTACATCGATCATATTCGTTTGGATTCGATTCTGCACGTAGATCACATTTAATAGATCGATAGTGAACACGTAATGCTTGATCTGGTGCACGTAAAATATGCAGATCGGTTAGCTGTACAAATAAATCGTAAATGTTCGTGTTTGATGTTGATATATTATGTTGTGAAATGAGTTTCTTGATATTTATATAATCGGTCATATAAAGTCCAATATGATCATATGCATATGAATTAAACCATCCAACAGATTTATGTAAGTCAATCGTTGAATCATCTGTTACATTACGTGTACGTGCGATAATATGGGGATGATATTGATTAAAAGCAATAGGAAAAAAAATTTGAGTGTGTTCAATAACATTCAAACGACATCGATTCAAAAAATCTGAATCAATATTAACATAGGGATTCGTAATAAATATCAAAGAATTTGTTCGAAGTTTCGTTTGAAAAAAATCAAGTAAATAAATTGGCTCAGAACTGTGGGGTATAGATGATGATGGTTGAAGTAATGTGTGATATGTTATAACTAATTGTTTATGCACTTGTCGTATTAAATCCACTGCGTGACGAATATTTTCAAACCACTTTTGCGTTTGAGAATATTCGTCTTTCGTTGTGACAATATGTGTAAGAAGTAATTCAAATTTATCTCGAGTTTCTCGGTCAAATAGAGTTCTATTTGCGTAATGAAGAAAACGAATAGCTGTGGATTGTTCGTCGGAATGAATGGGCAGTATAAGAAATAATTTTGTTGTTTCCGTTACGAAAGGCATCGGAACGATTTCAATAAGACCTGTGAAATACAACAAGAAAAAATCAAATTGATGTTGAACTCAACTTTTGTTACACATCGTAGGAGAACGAACAAAAGCAAAACCTTAACTCTTGATTCGTCNAACAACTTTTCGAACAAATTTTCTTCTGGGAAATGAAATATACGAGAAATGTTTTTTCAGTTTTTGTGTTTGTAATCCACTAATACTTTTCTTATGAATACAATGAAGTTAATCCGGCAGTATCAGAAAACACTTACAATAATTCCTCAGATACGTATGAGTCGACGCTGAACTTGTCAACATTTAAAGATTACAGCATTCGATATCGATGAACATGTGATCAAAACGCAAGGAAGTTCATTTATTTGCTACTGCATACTTTCAGAAAAGAAACATCCAAGAATTCTAAATTACTAAAAGACTACTGAACGGCAAGGATATTTCAAGAAAACGAAACATCCAGTTTTTTTAAATCTATAACTGAGCAGTATAAGTATAATTTTTTTATAAACAAGATAAAATAGATGATGCATTACGAAACAATATCTCTCCGAATATCGTTCGAAGGAATATGTAGCCTTGAGAACTCGTTTTCTCCATTTTAATAGTAACCTGATGTATGCACAATAAAATAATGTCAAAATTCATCAACTACATTTTTAATATGAAAGACTTATCTTTTTCCGGAAACTTTAAAACAATAACCGTTTTTCCCTAATCCTTCGAAGAACTGTTTTGAAGTCGAAATATTCTATTTTATAGTATTGATGAATATGCCATTCGTAGTCTGTAGTTATTAAACTCGCTTGAATAACGTTAGTATTTGTGAAATTTGAACGTCGTCTTGCTTTGTTCGAATAAAAAAATGTTTCTAATAAAATCTCACTTACCCAATGGTCTCATCAATTCAGCACGTTTAATGTATTCTTGTTTTTTCTCATCTATAAGTAGTAGATCAACGATGTATTGTGTACCTCGCGTTGGATCGAATTGACGGTAACCATTCAGTAATTTTTTTAATTTTAATCTTTAAAAATACGAAAATGTATAAAAAAAAGAAGCAATATCGAGTATTCTATTTACCGAGTTCCATATTTTTTTCTTAATTGTTCTACAGAATAATTTATAACTTCGTGTATATCTTGATAATCATCATCTTTGGAAAACAAAATTTATAGGGTGTGGGTGATTATAGTTCAAAAACGTTGAGCAAACCTTTCAACGAACTAATGACATCATTGTCACTTTTTAAATAAATATCGGTTTCATTAAAATAATCCCAACGGAGAACATCATAACGTGTTAGTGGTTTAAATGGTGGTGGAACTCCAATTGGCCATGGAATATTTCCGCATCCTTCAGGTGCATGACAGGATAAGCGTTCTATTGTCTCTTCATATTTTTTCACAGTCTTGGATGCTTCATCGATTTCAACTTGATTGAAGTACCTTGAGATAAAAAATTGCGTTCAGTTTTGATTTCATATATTTTTTCAAAAATTTCCGCGGTACTTTTGAAGTTTAACCATCGTGAGAAGATCAGTAATTGGATGAACAGTTAATGTTTGATTGAAATCATGAGTTTTAGACAATTTATCAATGTCTGTATCGAATTCGAAACGATGATTAACATAAGAATTGAATTTATAATTCTAGAAATGAAAATTGTTTTCGTTGTTTTTTATGCATTACATGAAAAAGAAAGTAAACGGCTATTTACACCAGCCATATTGACACATGGTACTTTAGCTGCTTTTAAAATGCAGCGTCCAATATTATCAGTTAAATCGTGTGAATAAGAATTTTTTGTGCACCAATCAAGTTCTGCATAAACTTTTCGGAGTACAGACTAGAATAGAAAATATTTAGTTTGTTGAAAAACTACATGCATCATTAGAAATAGATAATTGCGCATCGATCACACTTTTGCTACTGATCGTATATCTGTCAAGAAAATCTATTCCAATATCGAAATCATTTTCGACCTGCACGGTTGCTACATAGAATTGGTTTGTCTGAAGCTTTCTTCAAAAAAATAGGTGCAAATTAAAGGTACGGTGAGACTGCTATCTTTTTCAACATGCAGAAAATATTTTCACAGCAGTTATCATTTGATGAGAATACTTGATTATGCTTACTGTCAATTCTCTAGAATTTTATTTCCGAAAGTGTAATCAAAATGGTAACATTCAATTTTCATACGAGAGAATTACGAATTAGAATAAATGATTCCAGTAAAGTTCAAAATTATCCAATGTAAACAATCCTCTCTAGTCGAATTCGATACCATACAGGGATCTTTCACGTTATCACCTTCGCTTTTTACAAAAAGAAATCTAGTAAAGTTTTGATAATTAGAGAACAAATATTTAAACAACGAATAACTACCTTTTGGTAGGTTTCCTCATTAGGCATTCAATTAAGTTTTATAACAGAATAGTTTCTCATATTGTATGAAATCTTCACTTCGAACTTAAAAAAAACATGTTCCTTCTTGTAATTAGTTCATGGAAACAACGCATGATTTCAATAGATACTCTTTTTTTGTATAGATGAGGACAAAATTGGGGTTTGTTCGTATGAACCAATTTTGCATTATTCGAAAACAAGATACATGAGTAAACTCGATGAACTCTACGATGAAATAGTTGCTCATAGAAATTTTAACACTTTCAAATCGATCATGCAGATACTCGACCACAGCGAGAGACGAGCTATTAACGTAATGTAGCTATACAAAATTCAAATGTTAAACGTATTGGTATTCAATATTGTGAATTAAGGTAAGCAGAAATTAATTAACTTGTGCAACATGCTGTTGAATGTAACAGATTGCTTATCGTGAAGATTGTAATTCATATCGTTTATTTAAATCACTGATAATCAGAGCTCTCTGAGGTCTATCGAATAATGAAGTAAAAAATAATAAAACTTAATATAAAAACTTATTTGATAAGAATTCAGAATCGATTTACAAAGAATGTTGGTAAATAAGTCCAACGAAGGAGCAATGAGAAGTATAATTTAGAGATACGCACTTATCAACAATAAAAATAGTCTATCGATTCTTTGTAGTTCAAGCAAACAATTCATGCCTACTTAGAAAAACACATATTTATTTGTTGAAAACTGATCGAACTTCCTGTGATTCTGTTTCTCTATTGTTTTTGCATTGTGTTAAATTTTGGTTTTAATTTTATAATTAGATTGTCTCGGATGTACAACAAAGATATCAAAATATTTTGTAGTCAATCGAGAACAAAACAGCAAGTACAAGTTTAAGATGAATTGTGAATGTATTGATTTAATCAAATAAGTTACGGTTGAAACTGAACTGAGAGTCACTAGACATGAAACAATCGAGAATTCTTGTAGTCTGATAAAGATGATGTAATATGATGGTTTTACGAACGTCTGTATTCATAGCACGAATCTAGTTTTACTTTTTACATCTCAGTATATAATTCTTCATAAGAATTTTATTGTACACTTCATAATTGGAACAAGGATGTCGTTCATATTTCATAAACAAAAATTATTGATGATATTGGATTCTCTTTAATCGTATATCAATATTCTTCGTCATTTTCCTGTATGTTTCTATGGTTTTTTGTCTGCGTCCAATTCTCCTAAAGAAAAGTCAATACTAAGAATGTTTGTCATATTTGAGAAGTTCCAAATACATAATCTTGTATGATGCGTTTTTTTTCATATCTTGTTTCACATAGCTGTCATAAATTAACTAAGAACATCAGACGCAATTCAATGATACCGATTGGTTTAGTTTTTCTTAATCTTCATAATGTTTACTAGATGAAATTGAATTTCTTCATAAGCTGCTTTATCGATTTTGTTAGTTTTTCTAATAATCACATTCAGACTTTCTAAACTGATCCTTAATTTTCTACCTTTGCAGATTTACTCGATCTGTTCTCTCAATGAAATATGAGCTATGAAAGGAAGATTGAAGTAAAATGACAGAAATAGAGAAGCCTTCATGTTGTATACTCGACGTAATTGATTGATGTACGATAAGAATCTTAATGTCAAGATCTTTTTGTTATAATATATGAACAAATAGATTACTAGATTTCTGGAATTTCAAGTAAAAAAAACGAAGAACTTCTATATTCTGCTATCGGCATAGTAGAAGAATCTTTCTATAGTACAGGACAACAATAAAAGAGTTTTTTTTACTTTTCAGTTTCATCAACATTGCATTAATAGTTAGTTCTTGAATTTCAAATAGTAGTGTAGTTATTATATACGTATAAATTTATATATTGTGTGATGCAAATAAACTTACTGCAGACAATATGATTCCAGATTCATAATAACAATAAACAGCATGAACATCATCAAATGCTTGTCCTAAATAAAGATCTTGTCCAATGCTAATATGATTAAGATATTCATTCAGCTGGAAAATGAGAAATGAAAAATTAACAATTAACTCGTTTGATTTGACTTACTTTAAAGCCTCGTACGTAAGTATTATCAGGCACAATAACGTACCAATCATATAATTGACCCATTTTCTCCGCAAAATATTTTAACACATAGAATGGTTTTAAATATGTTCGTGGGTCATTAATAGAAATAACATGCATACCTTTAGGAAAATGATCTACATTTTCATTTATAAAAAATAATAAAAGATTAACATCGTCTTGTAAAGTTTGATTGAGAAATAAACCAAATGTATTTATACGATTTGTGTCCGTTAAAACAGCGACAACAAATTTTTCCCTAATACCTAGTTCATCAGCTATGTAACGCGGTCGAATTATCGGAGTTATATTTTGTGCACGTGCTGACAGAACAACAGTTTTGTTTTGATCTGTATTATTTAATTTAATTACGGCATGCTGTAATGGATGAATTCTCGGCTCATAATCTTTACTACGATAATCAACAAGAGTGACATCAGCTATTGAACGAGCTTGTCGATTTAATATACGAAATGAATCGTCTTTATTACGTAATGAAAGAGTTTCAGGGTTCAAATGAAGATTAAATGGTGCACCAAGTGGTTCGAAAAGAATAGACGAAGAGGTATCACATATATTCATTAATGGTAAACAAGCAAAACTTAATGCAAAACCAAGTACAAGACCAACAGCAATCGATAAACAGTAACGCGATTTCATACGACTACGATAAATAGCATATGAAGTTCTATGACGGGATGAATTTGCCATTTAAGAAAGATTTAAAACACGGAAATAAAGAAACAACACCTGAATCACTTAAATTGTATTAAACTATAACGTCAAACTAATAATGTGCAGTATCGCGAGTCATATCATGCTGTGTCTACAATAAGTGAGTCTTATGAAATAAAACGAAAATATTTGTATGTAAAGGTGTATTATTTTTAAAACTTACTCACCTTTTGATGCTTATGCTTGATTTTTTATGTATACTTTTGCTCGTTCTTTCAGAATTATAAGAAAAAGGAAGACTACAAGCAATACGATGAGAATCGAAGAAATAAAAAATATAAATATATGTTTTACTTCTTGTTGTTTGCGTCTGTTCTATGTCTTTCGATCACTGAATTAAAATCATTCTCCCGAATTTTTATTACATATGAATTGAATGTATGTACAAAGAGAGCGATCGAACGGGAGAAAAGAAAATTTTTTTATTTCAAGTATATTTTGTCGTCAGCCATTCCCATAGCAGTAGAATATCATAGTTCATAATGTCTGACGAACTCATACATGTATGTATAAGAGCATAACGAAAAATAGCCTAAAGAAAAGTAATGCTCGATGAGAGATTATTGGTTCATGTGGTTGAGAATTCTGTTAAAGTTTGAAAAATCATTCTCTTGAGTACTTCTTTAACTCAAGCCAATGACAAATAGCGACACTTACTTCGAAAACTGGAATATTCAGGGACGGCTAAAATTTCATTCATGATTCGAGCAACAGAAAAATGACAATATTTTTTTTTATGAACAAGTACAAAGTCGACTATTTGAATCATACTTGATGGTTTATTCCATGATGATTGGTTTTATTTCTTTTTCTTTTTCTTTTTGTACGTCTTATATTTTTAGTTGATCGGATATCATGTTTACTTTCACACGTAGAGAACTCATATAGTTTTTCTTCTATTAGTTGTCATATGAAAAAAAATATATGTAAACTTGTTGCAATAATAGCTTAGTGACATTCAACTTTTTATTCGAAGTAATTATATTCTCGTAATCGATTATGTAATCAAAGTTAAATATAAAAGTCCGTAGAATAAGTGTATATGCACTAAAAATTGTCTTATAGTGAATAGAGTAGAAATGTTATGTTTCTAATTGTTAATTATACGACACTTGATCGTATTATGAATTCAAATCAATGGATTATTCTATTCATAAAATCATAATTATTTAACTAATAATTTCGTATTTATGAAAGAGTAAAAGAAAAATGATCAACTGTAGCTTTTTACAGATAACCGTTGAGTATTGATCAATGTGTTTGTTTTAGATACAACGAGTACATTGTTTTCAGTTAAGGAAGGTTTTTGACATTATTGAATAATTTTGTTTATTTTCTCTTCCTGATTATTGTTTTAATTTATTTCCTTATTTACTTGACGTTTCGGCCGGTAATACCGTCCTTCTTTAGAAGATAAAAACACAAATAGAAATTTGTTTACATATACACGCATAGATTTGTTTCTTTCTTTTTATCTAATAGTGGTACGGACGATAAACAATGTCACCTTTATCGTACCAGACTATTACCGTCTTATCCGTACCACTATTAGATAAAAAGAAAGAAACAAATCTATGCGTGAATATGTAAAGAAATTTCTATTTGTGTTTTTATCTTCTGAAGAAGGATGGTATTACCGTCCGAAACGTCAAGTAAATAAGGAAATAAATTAAAACAATAATTAGGAAGGGAAAATAAACAAAATTATTCAATAGCAACGAGTACATATATTTAAAAGAAAATTTCTGTTACGATGAAAAATAGAACGGTCATAGTTGCGCAACACTAAATAACTACACAAACGACTGATTTGCTTTTCGACTTGTAAAAGTTTCGTTTTTCTCAATTGAAGCTCCCATGTCGTGTTTGATGCATTCCCGTTTCGTCTAAAAATCAAACTGTAATGAATAAAATCAGAATCAAAGCAACCAGCTTCATTCCTGTGATTGTCTTAAACAATTATCTTCTAACTAAACTGATTAAAATTAGTTAAACTATCTTTACTTTGGGCAATATATATGTATGAGATCAATAATAAGAGTTCATTGTATATGGAATACTTATTTAACTAAAAAATAACCTTGCTGTATACTGTTTGAAATAAAAGTAATAAATCAACTTAAATCATTGATAATTTTCACTATATACATCTATCTTTTGATTTGTACCTAATACTATTCTCCAATAATCTTTGGTCAGAAAATACTTCCTTTTATGACGAATTACCTTTCGCTAACATGATTTATTGAAATCTAATGAAACAGGATTTATCCTCTCTCTCTCTCTCTCTTTTCCGATTAAGTTTTACGTTTCGACGAAACGGGAATACAAGAAGAAAATGAATTCGACAAAACAGGACATAAGCGTTATGTTTGCGTTCTTTCTTGTAAGCCTGACGACTAACATAATTCCTAATAAGTTATATTGAATTGTTTCAAGCGAAAATTTTGTCTTTTTTTTCGATAAATCTAGAGGATAGCTCACATTATTGAGTTATTTTTCATTATCGAGAATTGTATGTAATGTGCACCATAATAGGAAGAACAGTTACATGAAGTCGACATGCGTTTATTACAATCGATCCATTTAAACCAGATTTTTTAATTGTTTCTTTTTTTGCACAGAATTTTACTTTTGTTCTCTTACGAATGGATCATGTTACAATTCTCCACTTAACTAACTAGTGTTAGGTTGAGATTATGCTTGCAGAACTTTGAATCTATTCTTCATAGTTAGAATCGGATGTTTTCTTTCCTATTTTGCTATTAGAATCTTTACAGGACTGAACGCAAGCATCTAGATTTTAAATTCAAATCATTATTTATTATTCGCAGAAAAACAATAAAATCAAAGTTTAATTTTGAATACGATTTAAAAGCATCAGTCAAATATAGAGTCTAGCTGGGTTATATTCAAAAATTTTGACAACTCGATCGAACAAAACCAGATGATAATGATAAGAATCGACAGAACGTTGCTTTTAGCAAGAGCATAAATTCTGTGAAAATCTAATTAACATTTTGCTTCGAATACTTGTTATCTCTATTTAAAACACTCAAGTTATGTGGTAAACCTAATGCAAATTCGTGCTGCTCTCTTCAAGAACAGACAATGATGAAGAACGATGCAACTTAACCTCAAATGAATTCCTTTAATATAAGCGATATTTAGAATGAAATTTGTACAATGTCACTTGTACTTAGAATAACATTTGTTCATGCATAGTAATACAAAGCTCAATATATTTCCATCTGGATCATTTAGATCGAGAGAAAAAAATATGTTCCTTATTTTTAGTTCGGCTTAAAGAGAGGTAGGTTATTTAGTTATATTTTCTTTTCTTGATACCAGAAGAAAACTTATGAATATATGCTATTGTGATTGCACAAAATCGTCAGTTAAAAGGATCAAAAAAAAGATGAATGCAAAAAAGTAATGATAAAGATGGCACATCATTAAAATAGGGTGAGGAAATAGTTGTATGCATGTCATTGAAGAAGGTTGCTTTTTTCGTATGTTTGAAAAAGATAAAAAAAAGAAAAAAAACAAAATGTTTCTGTTGATGATCTTCTTCGGATTTAGAAACATTTACGATGGACAATTGATGGACCAGCTTCATCATATTCTTGTTTGGAGATCCACATTTGTTGAAATGTAGACAATGAAGCCAAAATTGAACCTCCGATCCATACTGAGTATTTACGTTCAGGTGGAGCAATAATTTTGATTTTCATTGTTGATGGAGCCAAAGCTGTTATTTCTTTTTGCATACGGTCAGCAATACCAGGGTACATTGAGGTACCTAATTTATAGGTAATTGTATTGTTAAAGAAAATCATTATTCATTTATTTTATTTAATGTTTACCTCCTGATAAAACTGTGTTAGCATATAAATCTTTACGAATATCAATATCGCATTTCATGATTGAGTTGAATGTTGTTTCATGAATACCAGCAACTTCCATACCCTACAATAGTGTACATAAATGATTATTGATATTGCGAAATTTAAAACAAGGCACTCGTTACCAAGAATGATGGTTGAAAGAGTGATTCTGGGCAACGGAAACGTTCGTTACCGATGGTGATAACTTGACCATCAGGTAATTCGTAGCTCTTTTCTAATGATGATGTTGATGCAGCTGTTGCCATTTCTTGTTCGAAATCTAATGCAACATAGCACAATTTTTCTTTGATATCTCGGACAATTTCACGTTCAGCTGTTGTTACAAATGAATAACCACGTTCAGTGAGAATTTTCATCAAATAGTCAGTTAAATCACGACCAGCTAAATCGAGACGAAGGATAGCATGTGGTAAAGCATAACCTTCATAGATAGGTACATCATGTGTAACACCATCGCCTGAATCAAGGACAATACCAGTTGTACGACCGCTAGCATAGAGCGAAAGTACAGCTTGAATAGCGACATACATAGCTAGAAGAATAAGGAGGAAAGGAAAAAAACATGTGTATATTGTTACTATTTTGTCTTTTCAAATATTTATACCTGGTGAGTTAAATGTTTCAAACATGATTTGTGTCATTTTTTCACGGTTAGCCTTTGGATTGAGTGGAGCTTCAGTGAGAAGAACAGGGTGTTCTTCAGGTGCAACACGAAGTTCATTGTAGAAAGTATGATGCCAGATTTTTTCAATATCATCCCAGTTGGTAATGATACCGTGTTCAATTGGATATTTGAGTGTTAAGATACCACGTTTTGATTGAGCTTCATCACCAACATAGGAATCTTTTTGACCCATACCAACCATAACAGCTTGATGACGTGGTCGACCAACAACAGATGGAAATACTGATCGAGGAGCATCATCACCGGCAAAACCAGCTTTGCACATACCTTTTACATTTTAAAAGAATAGACATAATTCGGTTAAATTCAATATTTGAGGAAAAAAAGATGATTTTTCTTACCCGATCCATTGTCAATAACAATAGCAGCAACGTCTTCGTCACACATGTTTATTGGTTACAACAGCGATTTAGATGATAGTAAGATATGTATGTCTCCTCTATTGAGATTGTCCGCAAAAAGAACGTCAGCCGCAATATCTTCTTGACTATATCCAGATGTACTAAAATAGTATTTTCTCTGTCTCTCTCTCTCTGTCTCTCTCTCTCTCATACTCTCTCGTCCTTTCCTGCTTATTGCTTTTCCATAGAATATGCATATCCACACATTCCAAATCGGGTAATACAAATCTCTATGACAACGGGCGGCCGGAAGAAAAAAAACAGATAGATAACCGCTTCCCGCCTTCTTTGTTGTATATATTTGGATATATCCAGACGCACGGAACAATATATAGATCTATATTGATTGCTCTTCTTTTTAGGAAAAATACCGCTGTGGCTCGATACTATCATAACATATAGTAACGATAAGCTAAGAAAAGATGAAAAAAGAACAGGAAAGAATATATATCATCCAATAGATGATAAATGGACTTACATGGAAAGTGAGACAGAGAGAGAGAGAGAGAGAAAATAGACGTACAAGAGAAGACATAACTATCCTGAAGGATAACATTTCTGAAAGGTTTTCTGTCTATTCAAACACACACACACACACATATATCTTTGTTATTCATGAAAAAAAGGAAACTTGGATGAAACATGCTAAGCGTATCATTAATATAAAACATGTGTACGACAAAAGCGGACTATTTTTAAAATAAATAATCCGAACATTAGAGTATCGTACTAAATAAAGCACATCAAGTCTTGTGTAGCTGAAAATTTCCCAAGTTTTGCCCTTTTCTTGTCAAAAGCTACAAGATAAAATAATAACATCCTTGATGAAAGTATCTTTTCATTTCTGCTTGTTCGATCGTTCATCGTATATGATTAAAAAACGTACATTTCATGTTCAGAATCTTGTTATCATATTATTGTTTCCCTTCTTCTTCTTCTTTTTTTTTCAATAATACACACAAAAAAAAGAAAAAACACACGGGTATACGAAAGAAAAACTAAACAGAGTGAAAAAACACTGTTCTTCCTTTTTTTTCTCCAATATAAATAAATATTATCTGATTTTATTCAGAGCCGTTGCACTACGATTCAGCCGTAGATGAGAATGAACTAGATCATTGGTAGCTAGTGCACTCATTAATGAAAGTTCACCAGCTAACACTGTTGAACAAATAAGACGAGCAAGTTGACTGGCATTCTCACCAGGCATCTGGACGGATGAGCCATTAATGCCAAGCATTCTTAGACATGCTTGTTGAGCAGCTAGTTTTGTACCACCACCAATTGTTCCTACTTCAACTGAATACATGGTACACGATATGTATAAATCACGTTTTTCGGGTCCAGTTGTTTCGAGCCATGTTAAACCTAAAAGAATGATTTGAGTTTTTTTATCATGGTGTTTTTAAAACTTATCTTCTATACATACAGTTACTACTTGATACAACTTGAGCTGGATCTTGACCACAAGCAATGAACATAGCCTAGCAGAAATATATATATGGATTACAGTCTTTGAAGAGAGATTACGAAAAACAAACTTACAGCAACGACATTAGCCGCATGTGCATTAAAACCACCAATGGAACCAGCCATTATTGAACCAAGTAAATTTTTCGATTGATTCAATTCAACAAGTCGACTAGCATTTGTTTTAAGAACTTGTTCAAGTACTTCATGTGGTATGATAGCTTCAGCTGCAACTGATTTTCCACGACCATCAATCCAATTTAATGCTGATGGCTTTTTATCTTTAACGACAATGAAATATGAAATTTAAATCAAATAGATGACTATAATCTTATCAAAGATATTTGACTATAGAATGGTACCTTATCGATAATAATATTTATAGTGACAATTTCTAGTATGCACTATTAACATAATGATAGTGAACATAATTTATCGATGTGCTTCTGTTAACGATAGATACAAATAGATTTTCATTCTTGAGTCAAAATCTTCTACGTTCATTTCAATATGATGAATTTACCTATGCAATAATTTCCGCTGATACTGATGACATCAACTGTTTCGGGCCATTTAGCTCTGATAAGATGTAAAACAGCTTCAACACCTTTCGACAACATATTCATACCCATGGCATCACCAGTTGTTGCAACAAAACGAATAAATAAATAGTGTGCAGCTAAATTTCGTTTTATAGTTGTTAAACGTGCATATGAACTGGTGCGATCGAAACACTCTTTTATTTGATCAAAGTTTGTTTCGCACCAATCATATGCATCATGAGCTTGTCGGATTGAGTTAAATTTCAGTACGGGACCACGTGTCATACCATCATTGAAAACAATTGTTTCAATACCATTGTTTGACATTGTTGCAGCTTTACAACCACGGTTTGTACTAGCGACAAGTGCACCTAGTCGAGAAAAAAACAACATATTGATATAATATGATTTGGATTATTTCAAACGGGATGATCAACATAAAATTGTTTCAGTTATAAAATCTCTCGTAATATATAATCAGAAAGTATGTTGATCTTGGACAGGACTGATTATCACAAACGTCAACGAACCTATGACTGACGAATGAACGTTTAAATAAATAGAAAAATATTCTTCTACATATTTCAGTCACTCGAAGACTCTCGAACAGAATTAGACACATCAATTTATATTACAATTGAGATTTATCGCAATGAAATTTAGAATACAAAAATTTAATCACTTGTCAATTGGCTCGATTTGATGAATAAAATCTTATTCTCTTCTGTTGTCATTAAAACTATAGTATTTTGAAAAACCATTTTCGGTCAATAATGATATCGTGAACAATGAATGATTTGATGTAATGACGTATGAAAAATTCAACGACTTCATTGTAATATCAGTTAGTTATACAACTAAGACTAAATATATATATGAAAAGAATCTTACCTTCAGTTGTTGCCATTGGTATATAATAATCCTTATCATCAACACGTAGTGGACCAGCATAGCCAACAGGTATTTCCACGTATCCGATAACATTTTCACAGCATTGATTAATAACTAATGAATAATCATAATGTTCATAAGGTAATTGATCTAATGATGACAAATGATTTTTTGTTGATATCAATTGTTCGTTTAACAAAAGTCGACGAATATGAACTGCTCGTAGAAATGGTAAATATTTCTCAAGATTATGTGCAGCTAATTTTTTCGATGTAATCATCGATAAAATTTCATCATCAGTTAAAGTCGAATAATCGATAATTTTCGGTGGTGGTTCATTTGATAGCAGTGTTTTCGTTGATGGTGCTATAATAAGTGGTGATGATGTAGAATGTGGTAGATTGGCATGAATAGATAATCGTTGAGGAGCATTATTCTGACAATGAGAATCTAAAACTAAACGAGAAAAAAATGAATCAATAGTTCGCTCTGTTTTAGTTACCATCAGTTTTTTGTATTGTTGTTTTTTGTATAATTGTTGATGGTTTCGGGTTGTCAATGGCTACTGGTTCATCTTTGTCTTCATCAGTTATTTTACCAATAAATATGTCAAATATTCTTGTATATTTAGACATTTCACGTCCAGGTGGTGCAACAACAAGACACGATAAACAAATCGTAGCCGTTAAACCTAATGCTAATGTTTCGCACAATGTTAAAGCAGATATTTTCAATCCGAATAATGCTAAGCCCATAATTTTGATAATTTTCAAACGATGTAACACAGAATTAAATTCTTCTGTATTGGTTGTTAATACAGTTGAAGAAGAATTTTTCTTATCGGCTATTGTCGTATCAACAAATAATGCATGAAGAAAACAAAGCATACATGGAAACACAGCTATCTGTGAACACCAGCTTGTTACAACGCATATACTTGCCGTGTTGCTCAATGCTGTTATGGTTCCGACATCAGTTAAACGTCCTAGGCGTACGAGTAATAATGCAAATACATGATCAACACATACATGACGAAGCCAACGACGTAAAACAAAGTTAGGTGGTTGCTGTTGTTGTTTATCATTTGTATTTGTAGGGAGAAGTATCGATGCTAATGCAGCACATTGTGTGGCATTCCATAGAAATGATGATATTGATAATAATAATGTTAAATGTATAATCGTCGGTGAAAAGTAGTTTGTTATGTTTAGATTAGAAAAATCGACAAATGAATTTGGTTGAAATATATGAAAAAATGTTTCACAACTAAGACACGTACATAAGAATGATATGAATAGTATTAAACGATGTGTATGTGGACGTATGGAATAAATTTGAAATAATAAATACGTAACTGATGTTAATGCAATGGTGTAAAATGTTGAATCGTAGAAACGAACAGTTGTCGTTGTCATTTTATCGTGATCTAATAACATCAAAATTCGAATCCAGAAAATAAATATGTGTATGTATGAGTAAAAAATAGATATACTTGTTCTTTGATCGGACCGATATAATAGTAAGCAAAGCAAAAACAGAAAAAGTCGAAAGGTAATTTTGAATCGGTTTACCTTGGTAGAATATGCTTCTCTGAGTGTGGGGGTGACGGAGAAAATACTCGCGCTTGATTTATGCGTACTCGATCTATCACAATTTTTACCTATAGGAGTGTTTCACTATTTTTACATACGTTGAAACAATTAATAAAACATGACTGAATCTATTAACTAACTTTCAAGATTGCAACCTGTGCATTAGTTTTGTTATTTATAAGTAAAAATAAGTTCACAATCGCATGACTCTATGTTTTGTAGCAACGACTGTTATTGAGACTCCTTTATCGACAAATATTTTCATTCTTACTCATATAGTTTTATTTCTTTTTCCTCTTTTTTCCCATGACATTAAAATAAAAAGCAACAACAAAAATAATGAT
The DNA here is from genome assembly GCA_900239685.1 of Rotaria macrura. Taxonomy (NCBI): domain Eukaryota; kingdom Metazoa; phylum Rotifera; class Eurotatoria; order Philodinida; family Philodinidae; genus Rotaria; species Rotaria macrura. The sequence goes on from OENT01000279.1 coordinate 21,083, forward strand.
TCACTGACACGAAGCTCACCGCCCACCAATCAAATTTGTCGTATGAGAGAAGAACCGAACGAATGTATGCTTAACGGTTTGTTTGTTTTTTGTTTGCCTGTTTTAATCTGGTAATTCCGCATTCATTAGCATGGCGCTACTTTCTATGCGTATCGCAAACATTCAATAGGGATATCAATGTAAATTGTCGAGAATACCTGTGGTAATACACTATAAAATATGCCACACACATAGCAGGTTACTTATAGAAGTTTCGTTGCCATAAAAAATTGACGCAGTAAACTTTAAAATCAGTAGCAAATTCAAAAGGAACAGAAATGAATTATATGTAGATCACTATCGTAAAAAAAAGTACAAACAAACGAATAGTGTCATATGAAAATAATGATTTATGTGTGTGCAAATGAGCGTGTAGTGATACGTGAAAAATAATGAAAATCATGAATAGAGAAAAACCTTACAATGCATTAATCCGAGGGATGCACCGATTCCTATTTTTTAACATAAAAGGTCGATTATTTACGGTATTTAGAACCGCCAATTCCGACCGATTCTCCATGTTATACCAATTCAATTTTAATCGCTCTATTTGATGTTACTGTCAACTTTCACGAAGAACGAATAAAAGATGCAAGAATTGACCAAAAATTCATGATTTTCAGTCACTTCCGACAAATTCTCGTACCATAGAGTCGTTTTTCGTCAAAATTGACAATAGTATCGAAAAGAGCGATCAATTTGAATCGGCATGACTTTGAGAATCGGTCGGAATTGACGGTTCTAAATACCGCAAATAATCGACCTTTTATGTTAAAAAATAGGAATTGGTGCAACCCTAATCCAAACACCACCACAGAAGAGTACTAGTAACCAATGACATTGAAAAAAAGCTAGCTTTCAATTTTTTACTGTCAATATGCAATGAGAAAGATCAACAATGAAATTTGATCGGTATCAATGCCTTCGAAAAGTCATATCGGTGAAATTCTATAATACACATTTTAGTCATGTTTGCGTCAATGATCAAAGCTATTGTAAATATTTTAAAGTGCCCATTTCAATATTATCTCTCTCTCTATGTGAGGTATGAATTCAAAAGGCAAATGAAAATTATGATGATCGGAAAGAAAAATCTTCAATTGTTTACTTCGGAGCTGCAAGTGAGTACAATTTGTGATCTAAGTAAAACTTTTGCTACCAACTTATTCTGTAAAAATACAAATAGTTCTCATACTTACTTATAAAGTAAAATGTTGAACGAAGAATGCGTGAGAAGTTGTATTTTCTTGATGTCATAACTTCAAAATCGAGATCGTCTAGATTATCTTGAAACATTATCCGAAAATTTTCTTCAAATAACAGTCGATGTAACTGAATTGAAGGTAATATAAACTATCACTTGATATCTGCAAAATTTCTAGAACATTAATGAGAAATCTTACATAGATGATAGCAAATAATGAGCTTCGAAGATAAAGAAAAAGAAAGAATAAAATGTGTTTCACGGAACTATTTGGACATAGATAGCTTAGGGATGGAAAGTATGATCATGAGTTAAGCTATTGATAACGGAAAATCAGTGAGAAGATTATCATATTTTAGAAAAATTTGATAGCATCATGGTGAATTGGTATGAAGATCGATGTTTTCAAAAATGGTCATTTCTACAAGTTTGGAAAAACTTACCCTAGCGGCATTTTTCTTTGATCGTTTACATACCGTTATGTACAATACAAATTCCTTTACTCATTTTATCGGTTTATATACTTGAGAATCTTATCACTGGTAGTACGCTTCATAACAGGCGTCACGTCGTACAGGTACAGGAACGAGGGAGTGAGAGAGAGTAAAAATGAAAAGACAGCATACGATATTGAAAGAACACAGACTCTGACGTCAAATGCATCTATATATATATATATATGCAGGTGGAGATACATGTACTTAACAGAGAATCACGCCATGGTTAAAATATGGCACATTTTCGAAAGATGATCGTACCATACAAGATAAAAAATGTATGTTATCAACGGAAAAAATGACTGGCAAAGTCAGTAAACATTATTTAAACAATGCATTCATTTTTGAAAATCGCATGATTTTTATCCAATAAACGTCTATACAATGGTGCTACAGAAAGATTTTGGTGAGCTTTTTGAAAAACAATGGAGAATTCTCGAATCAAGATGGCTTCTTATCTAGTCAAGAGACGAATGGAAAATCCCAAAGTTTGAAATTTCATCAGGATATAAAAAGTTATAACATGTCAAGAATATCTACAATGGCTGATAGACGTCACAAATTTTACAAGATGGTGTTATGAATGAAAGAGATCATCGGAAAAAAACTTATTATGAAATACTTCAATCTATGTTGAATTCCAAATGATTAGATTTATTTGGCTTCCAAAACCTTAATCTATGTCATATTAGTTATCTATTATAATTGAAATCAAATAGTTGATTCGATGGCTTGAAAATTCAGTTTCTCCTTGTTTCTCATCTGATGACTAATACTCTTCTTGTATTTCTTTAACATCAAAAATCTTTGAACGCAAGGTTCTAAATGGCGAAGAAAAAGGGCAAATACGGAAGTATTAGGACACGAAAATAAATTGTGTAAGGCGTAGTGAAACGTTGATTGAAACTCTCAAGTAGCTCTTAAAAATATTTGGGCATTTATATGGAAATTACAATTGTTGGAAAACATTCTAATAGATTACCATGAGGAATCTATTCTAAACAGTGAAAGAAACGTACCATCAAATATTTTTAAGAATTTCAATATGGAACTGCGGTTTCTCTCTTACAGGAGATTTATGTGTTCATTGATGGATAACAGACTTGAAAATACTCTGTAAAGTTGTGCAACATGCAAATGTGTGATGAATGTAGAATTCAGTTTATCCTATAAATCTATCGACAAAGTATGTGAAGGGAAGAATAATGCAAAATGAATACGGTTACATACTTAACTAGACATTGTACTATACGTAGCACAAAGAAGAAGTAAGTTTTATATAGTAGGCAAGTAGATAGAAGAGAAAATAATTAGCATCATGAATATTTTCAGTTGAATGAAAGAATATAACATGGAAGAAGTTTTGTACGTAAGGAAAATTTCGAACGTAATTCTCTTATGGTTTGTCGATTGATTCTAACTACATACATATTTTTGAATACTACGATACAAATCAGGTTAATTCTACAGTTGTCCATGTTTTCATGAATTATTACATCACTTTCCAATGGTAAATACAATTCAATTACGAAAATTATCAACTGACCTTTTGATGAGCATAAAATATTTTTCACATAAAACAATGCTTTTAACAAAACTGACCAATGAATCATTTTCTATTCAAACCTACATCCATGACAATTTCATTTCAGTGTAAATATTTTTGATGCATATCATTCAAATTTGAACAACGAACGATGATGTATAATAATCACTGTTAATGGACATGCACAACAATTCACTTTGAACTATGATACAAAATCTCGTAAACGATTACAAAAAAGAAGTAATTGTTTATTTGTATTTATCACTACATGCATGGACTTTGGCAAATAAATTTTGAGAGTGCTCGTTATGTTTATTATTGATATTGATCATTTATTTGTACAGTAATGAATTTAAGAGAATCATCTCAATATGATCGATATTGATTGTGTTGAAACATATTCTTTCGATATCGATTTGAAAAAGACACTTATCAATTCATATTTGTCCGTCTCACTAGATCTAATAAGAAACTGAGTTGAAACATCGTTAAGTATTGTGATTATCGATGATCTTATCTACGGAACTCTGGAGTTTTATTCCTAGCATTTGTTTTCAACAACATTCCAGATTCGAAATGCATCATACCTAATAAATAGTGAAGAATTTGGCTATTGATTATTGCATATTAATTGAAACTGAGAATATTAAATCAGAAGACAGTGATATTAGATTGTTCTGTATTGAAATTCAATAGAAATAGATTAAGAACAATAAGGAGAGTTAGAAAGTTCTAGTCTTAACTTTTTCTTTGAAGACATGAAGATGCAGCAATAGCTGCCACAGGGAAATAAAACTTTCCAACATTCATTCTTATCAGATTCAAAAAGCTTTTGCCAGTATCACATGGTTGGTTTTCCAAAAATTTAATCTCATTGTCATATACACGAAAGATTTCAATTTATTGGAAAGTTTTAATCGAATTTATAATGAATAGAACATGAAATCGAGTCGTTTTGTAATATGAATCAATCTCTTTTATAAAGGTGAATGTCACATGTTTCTTTGTAATTCAGCATTGAATCGTTTAGTGAACTGGTTATTGAATTAAAAAGTTATTATTAATAGAAAATACGATAAATTATCCGATATATGCATATCGTTGAAGACTGTATGTGGCTTAGTTGATATATCTCCTCTGTTCAAATACAATATACAAATGTATATATATATACATTTATAAACCAGCTAAGAATGTCATAAACACTCCCAAGAATGAAACAAAGAAGACAATGCGACTGTCACATATTTAATGCTCATATGATAACTAATTGTGACATCATTTGACAAGAAATAAATGAATCACAGCTCTGATTAGAAGCTTTTTTGGTAGGAACATCCATTTACAAATGATAATTATTGAGTAAGATTATATTTTTCTATTAAATAAGAAGTTCATCAATAAACAATACATGAAAATAGACCATAGTTACAAATTCGTTTGACATTTTATAAAAGATTCCCTGAAAGTTTTAAAGCAATCGCACAAATGCATCTTTCTATTATTCGACAACAGTAAAATTTTCATAACTTCTCTGAATAATAATGATGATAGCAACGAGAAAGTATTGAAACATTGGCTTCTACTATCAAATCCCATTCTGTCCATCATTAAAATATGAAAGACGGTCAAGTGATCGATTTGGCAGAGAAAGAAAATCTTTTGCTGTATATTTCAGTCGGTGAATTCCGATTAACTGTCAATAATGAAACATACTATATTAGTCAAATCTTACAGTTGTTGAGGAAGCAAATCAAGCGCGGTCTATATCATATCAATCCTGCAGTCGACTTTCATTTCATGACTGTGTGTATCACTATCTATGATGATTATAACTGTGATTTACTAAAAAGATGCATACTTTCAAATATTGTTTTGCGTACACTCGACCGCTTGTTTTCTATTCTATATCATAATGAATTTTTGATACGAAAAGTACTCAATCATATTTGTGTATTTTATTACCATTCATTCAATGTAAGCCTACTAACATAGGTAGGTAGTATTGAAACTGATTGTTTTGTTCATAGACGCAATTAATAAATCAATTTCATTTCTTTCGAATATAACATTTCGATTGTTTAATGTCTTTTTGCATGTGCTTTGGTAAGTATTCTTGTAATGCACTTCATAAGTGTTCTCCCATGTTAATCATCAGCTGATTTTTCAGTACAGTTCTATCATTGACAGAAACCTGTTTCATGATACTTCAATGTAAGTGCATGTTTTCTTTTCGAATTTTGATCATCTTGCAAAGTATGCTTCAAGATAGTTCTAATTACTAACAGTATTTTTTCTCTTGTAGCAGTTCAAAAGACCATGAAAATGTACTAAAAATGAAAAACATACTCATAAAAGAGCAGATGGTTTTATCTCAAGTTCTATTTATTTAATCAACTTTGAATTAAACCAAAGATTGATTGATACCGCCATTACATTCTGTTACCTAAAGTAATCCTCTTCAATCTCGAATTGAACTGATATTTTAGCTTGAATGTCAAAATCTACCTAAATATTCTACTATCATTTCTATTACTCAAATAGACGAACTCTCTCAAACACGCGTGTAAACACTCTAAAGTAGCTGTTCTGAGTGTTTAAACGCGTGCGGGAAAAAATGGTCTTGTAAACGCTAGAGAATATGTATTTTTCAGCTTGAACGTGACCACTTTTTTTCATTCAATATTTCCAGGCGTTTACACGCCTGGAAACCTAGCCTTTTGCCCGTGTACACACACTCATTTTTTCTCACACGCGCGCAAACTATCTGAAAGCCTCAATTTCTCACGTTTTTTTGCAATATTTTTACCGGCACGTTTTCAACGATAACTGATAACAGTTTGATTGCCTAAAGCATGATTGATTTGACAATTTTTTACAACAAATATTTGCATCGTTATTCATTTTCAGAATTTCAACGTTGAAACGGGCGGTCTGCAGAATTTCTGGCGTTTTAGATAAGGAAATTTTTCATCATTATTTTGATCAAAGGTTTTCGGTTTAAACGGCTACGAGAAGGAGCATTCCGTGTGTACTGAGAATCCAAATTTTTCATTCATGTTTTGCCCAATGATTTGGACGTTTAAACCACGTAAAGGACAACAGCCGAGGGTTTTTAACGAACGAAATTTCTCATCTTTATTTCTTGCAGAATTGTGCTCATTTAAACTATCAGATACTGAGAGCAAAGTGCTTGCTTATAGATCAAAGTTTTGTCGTTTGAGACTTTGTACGTTGATACGATTTTTATTCACTTCTGGGCCTAGACACACGTGTCCACGTATGACAGTAATGGTTTTACATCAATTAAATGCGAATAGAAAGGAGTTTTTTAATCACGGAAATAGCTGAAGCTCGACCATAGTATTAATTATATTCATGGATCGTTCGGTTATTCGAAGTTTTATGCACCGAACAATTCTTATTTTTAAATGCTGGGCGTACTTGCGCTATGCAAGTGAATGTTGTAGCAATTATTTTTTATCACATGGCCAACTGTCTTATTCTGATATTGATAATAACATGAATATGAATCTGACATACAATATCATAATTAAAGCTAAAAACTAGCTCTTATCGAAACAGCAACAAAATATTATCGAGTAAATGAAAGTGTAGTTTTAGGTTCGGATAGCACTTATAATATCTTAAAATAAGAAAATTGAAGTTCACACTCGAAAATGGATCGGTTCTAAAATTTCAATGATGCTAATTAAAGACATAGCTATGTTTTTACTATAAACGTGAAAGACGTATCGAATCCATACTCATCTCGAAGAGACTAGAGTGTAACGATCGAGCAAAAATAAAATACTAATTCGAACTTTACATTAACGTTGCTACTGTCAAGCATTGGAGTTGCTTCTTTATATGAACTGAAAATCTCACAGTTAATAAAGCTAATTTTCTATTACAAAGAAATAAAAATATTCTTTGTCGTTTTATCAAATCACACTAAGACAGTTTGTATTGATCAGGACTTTATAAATTGCTCATTTCGTCTTTAGAAGCTAAGTTCCTTTTTAAAATAATTATTTACTGGCAAATAAATAGCAAAATAAACGTAGTTTTGTATACATATCTCTGTACTACCTCAGTTATTGGTTTTCGTATTTCTCTAGCGAGAAAAGTATGAAGAAGTAGTTAACAATGCAGCTCTCGATCGTAGTCATGGAAGATTGCCTTCCACTTTCTTTGTTACCAAATGCACCTAACTTCATGGCAGTGCTCTGTATTTATTATTCTTCTTCCGACTTTAGTCTCATACTTGATTCTATCTACCCATTTACTGATGCCCATGATAATAGGGGACACAATACACGAGAGAAAAAAATGTTACACATCAACGATCAACATAAACTCCTATTCGGCCAAATCAAATACTTATATCAACGATGAAACGGGTTCGGTTTTTCTTTTGATCATTTCTAAGTGAGATAAGGACGACAATCAGATACATACATATTTTGTTTCAACTTCAAACAAAAGTGTTTTCTCTTTTGTCTTTTCTGAAACACAATACAGAAACTTGTGTTACAGTTATTTGGCAGAATATCATCCCTCCCATCTAACAGGGCTCTAGCGATATACCATAAGGATTCCAGCCAACAATAGATTATTTGTTGAACTGGATTGAGCTTATTAGGTAAGTTTGCTTGCTCTTTTATAGAAATGGACGATTTTTTACTAGGGGTGGCACTTTAACTTTAAAACACTTTAAAAAAAGTGTTAAAGTTTAAAGTAAAAATACTTTAAACTTTAACTTTAATTAAAGCAAAACACTTTAAACTTTAACTTTAATTGAAGCAAAACACTTTAAACTTTAACTTTAATTAAAGCAAAACACTTTAAACTTTAACTTTAATTAAAGCAAAACACTTTAAACTTTAACTTTAATTAAAGCAAAACACTTTAACACTTTAACTTTAATAAAAGTAGTGTAAAAATGAAAAGTAATTTTTAGCTCTTTATGTACGGTTCTATGTGGTTTTTAAAGTTACTTTAAACTTTAATTAAAGTTTAAAGTGCTTTAACTTTTTTAAAGTTTAAAGTTTAAAGTTACTCTAAAAACCACACCAAATCACGCATAAAGAGCTAAAAATTATTTTTCATTTTTGCACTACTTTTGTTAAAGTCAAAGTTTTAAAGTATGATACTTTAACTTTAACTGTTAAAGTTCAAAGTTGACTTTAAACTTTAACTTTTAAAGTAAAGTTAAAGTGCCACCCCTATTTTTTACTTGAAAAGCTCGAAAACAGAAATAGATCATATGAATCTCAGTTAATTGATAAAATTATTTTTTTAATCTAATAATACAGGTAACTATGTATTGTGGCACACATTTTTCACACAGTCCATTAAGATAAAATCTGTGTTTTTCTATGTTCAATTTCCATAGTACTGAATAAATGATCACTACAAGAACGGTTTCAGCACTCTATTTTAGCATAATCTATTGCTTATCTCGACGTGCTTTATTAAAGGATGTACACCTATAAATTCTATAAAACATAACTACAAACTAATAACGCGGCAGATTTTTCCATAACTTGAATTTCTTAGTTAGAGATTTGCTGATTATCTTATAGCTTTTTACCTTACTCAACTACCATCGTAGCCGATTCAACCGCTGATTCAAAATGTACGGTCGACTCTAAAAAGCATTATATGCCCAAAACACTTAAACTAGGGGTGGCACTTTAACTTTACTTTAAAAGTTAAAGTTTAAAGTCAACTTTGAACTTTAACAGTTAAAGTTAAAGTATCATACTTTAAAACTTTAACTTTAACAAAAGTAGTGCAAAAATGAAAAATAATTTTTAGCTCTTTATGCGTGATTTGGTGTGGTTTTTAGAGTAACTTTAAACTTTAAAAAAGTTAAAGCACTTTAAACTTTAATTAAAGTTTAAAGTAACTTTAAAAACCACATAGAACCGTACATAAAGAGCTAAAAATTACTTTTCATTTTTACACTACTTTTATTAAAGTTAAAGTGTTAAAGTGTTTTGCTTTAATTAAAGTTAAAGTTTAAAGTGTTTTTACTTTAAACTTTAACACTTTTTTTAAAGTGTTTTAAAGTTAAAGTGCCACCCCTAACTTAAACAACTAGTACATACCGAATAGATAAACTAAAGTAATGAATATATCTATTAAGAAACCACTTGAGTATTGAAAGAGTTTTAACATCTTTGCTGAAACAAATCCTAATAACTGATGAATTATACAAAAATAAAATACTTTGCTATTTGTTGTTATCAACATTCAACGCAGATCAAATACATGCATTGTAGAGCAAAAAAGAACCCCAGAGCTTCTATTCTCCAGAGAATAAGTATACCGTATGATCGATGAATGGCCAGCTATGTAAATAGTTAAATATCTAGCGAGGGACAAAGTTAAACACTTAGTAAGGTCGATAGATACACAGCTAGATAAATAGATAAGATAGTTTGTTTGTGACAATGAAACATAGATATTACAGAACTCTAAATGTCTCTCGCTTTTGCATCGAACAATTATAGATTCAGCAAAACAAAATTAGTTTCGTACGTTTGACAGAGAACTTGTTCTGGTTCAGCAGAATTCACAGAATTTTGCAGTGTTCGCATGAAACCTTCTACCAAATCCGCAGATTCATTTTTATTTTCGTACATCAGTAGTGACATCAGCGGCGGCTACGAAGAGCTTCGCAACGCGTTGAAACATCAATTCTCAGTTTACTTGTCAATTTAAAGGTTCTACTTTTTTATAAGTAACCATCACGAACCCGTTAGACCCTATAATGATTTTTTACTATTTCTACAGAATTACTATCAACTCCACTAGCTATTGAATAGAAAGGTAAGTTTCATCTTCATCTTTTGAAACTAATAATTTCTCTTGTCCTTTTAAATGTGGGAGCATCTGATTTCAAAGGTATGTTTCATTTTCATGTTCTCAAAGTAATAATCTGTCTTTTATTCTTAGATGTTCGACAATATGAATCGAAAAAGATTTCGGCTTCAAGATTAAAGCTGATTTTAACGATTCTGCATCAAGAGAAGTAATACATATTGTAGTCTTTCTAAGGTCAGTAAACGAAATAATTTACTGTTCATAGGTGTCCGAGCATTATTTTCATGGATATTTTCGGTTTCCAATGTACTGGATATACGCTACGGGTTTTTCAGGAAAGTTATTTACTTTTCGAGAATGTAGATAAAAGGATAAGGATATAGGCATAAGAGCATAGGCATAAGGGTATAGTTATAAGGATACACTTGTTACGGGTATAATTATAAGAATATAGGCATAAGCGTATAGGAAGAACGACAAAAGCGCTAAACGCGTATCTATGTTTTTGGAATGTTTATCGTAGTTTTGAAGTGTGAGAGGAAAAGCGACGTTCATAACCGTTGCACAAACAGTCAAAACTTTTCAGCATTTTAGGGTGGTAATCAGCGTTCCCGATTGCATGTCACTAACGTTTGGAAAGAATTAGTGCATAACTGTTGAATAATTTATAGTGTTTAAACATTCGACATTTTAACCAGCCCAAAATCTCTATCGTTTGAACGTTGTGCATGTGTAACCGTTAGTGAGACACAATCGGGAACGCCGATTGACATCCGAACATATTCGTAACGTTTCGCGTGTTTAAACGCATTTTTGAAATTTTTCATCTGCTTGGGTAGAGTTGATGATTGAATGTAAAAACGTGTGCATCCAATGTTAATCGATATAGTAACTGTGGCTATATCTCTAATACTTTACATTGACAAGCGCATGTCATTACAAATAAGTTTTTCTAACCACAAATGTTATTCCCAAAAACATAACGAAGTCCTTATTGTACTGGGAAGTGCCTTTTACAAATAACAAAACAGCATGATTCTTATGTTTTGGTAAATTTTGATCGTTGACTGTATGATATTTAGTAGACCTTGTATAGTTCTTACCATTAATTATTTATAATGCAAGTAATAACACTGCATTAAGTTTTAATTTTAACACCAAAATGATGTATAAAACAACACGGTTAATCTTGAACCTTGTGTTTATCTATCATAGTGCGTCATCGAATTTCTGGATTGTTTAAGATAAATAAATGAAAGAATGATACATGCACAAACTTCTTCAATACTTCTAATCAAGTGATACTGTCAAGTATCTAAGTAGATTATTGATTAATATTTAATATTTGATGATTTTGTTTTGTAGATGATTATCCACACTAAATCATGCTTCAGTTTATTTTTGTTTATAACGGATTTTGTTCAGTTTCGAGATATTAATAATTGATTTCATCAGTTGACAATGTTTCAGGAATTTCTTACGAGTAGTCATATATCATGATGTTCCAAGGAGATATTGACTTGAAAAAGATCCGAAATAATGCATTTAGGAAACTATATTTCTTGATTCAAGTTTTAATTCAATAGATCTATTTTTTGCTTGTAACAGATTATGTGAAGATGCAATAGCTATCCTAGTCCTTAATCGACAATCTCACTCTAAATAAGTATGTGTAGGTATTATGACAAAAAAAAGCTTAGTTGGAAAACGGATTCTGACCACAATTACTCATTCGTATATTTTATCAATCAAAACAAAACTTAATCAAAGGAATGCTGATAGAGAATTTGTACATGAGTGATCTAAACGGTATAAACTAAAAATAACAAACGAAAAGATTTTTCATATTTTAGACGGAAGGAAATGTACTTCTACGCATCTACTAGAATCTTCATGGAAAAATAACATTCATAGATATAACGTATATTTTTGTCGTCCTACGTCAATCTGAATCAATGTTTTAGCAAAGAAACGTCATGCGTTACACAATGTTTGTTTTGTATTTTTTTCCTTATTAATTAACAAGTAGTGGTAGATTGCGAAAATATTTATTCAACCAAATTACGCGATGTTGTTGATTACATGAAGAATTTAATCATCAGAAAATCGACAAACGAAGATAATCAGAAAAAGCAAGCGACAATATTAATTGCTAATTAATTGCAGAAAAAGTTCACAAGACATAAATAGATGTATATGTATAAGCGATAAAAACCAGCATTGTCATGTGTATCGTGAATGTCAACATAATTATTTTATTTCTTTTTATAAAAATGAATCGCATTTTCATCTCGATCACCAATAAGTAATGTTTGATCACGTTTAATAGCTAATGCAGTAGGTCCTGTTAGATCTTTCTTTCCGACATATGTTATTAATTCATGATCCTCATGTTGATGTGGCTTAAATCTTCTTTCAACCAAACATAATTCCGGATTCGAATAACATACTGTTAGCCAATTGCTTTCATCGTCGAGCAATATTCCATATGGAACATTTAATTTTGCTTCTGTATGAGGAGGTGTACTATGCGATTCATGATCGTAGATCTTTTGTATATAACCCATTTTATCAAAAGCATAAACAGCGCCACGATAGATTGGCGCATCATCACATGTCACAAGACATTGATCATTGCGATTGATAGCTATAAAATTTGGTTTTACCTTATGTTGTGTTTGTTGCCATCGTGTTAAATACCAACGACGATTCACATAACGAAAATCAGGTGAAAACACACATACTCGATGATTCCATGAATCGCACATATATATTTCTCTGTGAAAAACAAAAATTTAGATCTCAACAAGAAGAACTTATCTGTATTTTATGAAATTTCTGAGTTACCCGTTAGCAGGATCAACAACAACACCGCACGGTGAACTAAATCGATTATTGGCATGACCACTTTCTTCGCTACCTAGGGTTTGTATAGCCTGTTTCTTTTCGATATCATATAAGCATAGTGAATGTGCTTTTGTTATATAGATTTGTTGCTGATGATTTGGTCTCGGTGTAACACACTCAGGCGATGGAATATCACCACGGAAGATTTCTATCAGATGTCCATCCGTATTTGAATCAAACATTAGTAAACGATTATTGTAATGATCGCAAGCGATGATCTCTTCTGCGTCAGTATTTAAAACACATATGCCATGGGTATGCGCCATTGACATTTGCGGATGATCATTTAAATGAAATTTTTGTATTGTTAAATATGGTTTTGTTTCATAACTTGTTATAGATGGCAAATAAGCAAGTCCGCTAGGTTCAGGTGATGTCTGAGCATGTTTAAAGAGATCACTTGCCGTTTCCTCGACCGAACCGACCAATGATTTCCGCCCATGGGATGAGCCAGCTAAAAAGTCAGGAATTATCGAAGGTCGACGCTTAGTCAAGTTGCTCTCCATCTCTGGTTTTGTTTTCTGATATATTTTTCTCACAGATGTATCGTACAGCGCACAACTATTTGTTTCATTGTATGTCTTCTCGCTCCCCTCCTACTATATCCATCAGTATTTTGTCGATTGGTCTCGTAAATGTCGAACCGACGAACTTGTGGTGTTGATGTTAGAAGCAAAGCAGAAATCTATCAACATAACTTGTTGTGACAAGAAGCTCTTCGTCAAAAATGACATGGTAAAAAAAAGAGGCCAGCAAAAGAGGACAACTGATATGACCGTATCCAAATTATGCAGTAATTATTCAATAGATAGAAAGAAAGAAGAAACAAAAAAACAATCGGTTTCTATTTTTGCTTCAATTTATCATATGACATCGAATTTAGTAGAGATACTCAGTTAACTTGTGTCTTCTATTTACTTATTTTTCATAATCAAACTTTTCAATCGATGTATTGTCAGCAAATACACCTTGTCATAATATCGGATTGCGTTCTAAGATATAAAACGTAATTTACTTTCTGTCATTTCAGTTTCTTATTTTTATAGTAAATCATCATCCCTTCCGAGAACAGTTATTGCATGTTCTAAAATCGACCAAATTACAAATAAAAATCAATGACGACAGCAACTTATTATCTTAGTTTCTAACGTGACATGCTCGCCTACACAGTAACTTAGTTAACTTGTCTTTTGCGTTCATTTATTCTTCTTTTTTCTATTTTATCCACTTAGATAGGTCTTATTCATATTGTTTAATATCTATAAATACTTGCACAGAAAGATGACATCATTTGTTGACACATGCAATACACAGCTTTCTATGAATTCAAAGCACATATTAGATGTTATCTTCGAATGACAAATTAATTACAGATAATAAATGACTTAATCAGTACCTTCAAATATTGATATAGAATAAACTAATAATATATTTTGTTAAATTTTATCTTAGTCATTTCAAAAACACAGAAATATCTCTATTGAAAGAAATCTATTCTAAAATCATTAAAAAAATAGACAAAAAAACGATAATTTTACGTTCTCCGCTGTATGGAAGTTTTCAAACTTACGAATTAAACTATATTGCATGGCATAGCACACAGATTTTGATTTGGGACAGATGATAACAAGTGAGATACGCTTATTAAGTTACTATCATAGTTGTTATTAAAAATCACAGTTTGCTTTATTACTATGTCGATAAAAAGTCATAGTAAAATTCAGTAGGCAAGAATGAAATAGAAAAAGACCTAATTATTTATTATAGATTTAACTACTTCATATATGAGAAAGAATAAATGTCATGTAGCTTGTCTATTCATCGTATTTTTTTAAATAGAAAAACTGTAAATGGAAAGATATTTTCTATTATTAGAAATACGTATAAATAGTTCCGATTTGACTGTCGAAAGAATGAAAAACAAATCATTGGTCCAATATAATAAATTTATATTTGAATAGGCTGTGATAATTTTCTAGTTATAAATCAATCGGTAATGAACTTATTCTCATATCAATAACTTATAAACAAATCTTTCTTATTTATTCTCGTGTATTAATTCAAGCTTAAATTTATTGTCCAAACGTTCATGATTTAACGCCCATTCTTATTCGTAATCTACTTCATGGAATAGAAATAAAATATTTTGACAATTAAGTTAAGAAATCGATAATCTTCGTGAATAGTTATAAAGAATTCATCGAATCATTGGCATATTTATGTTCCATTAAGTAAACATTAATTATAAAAAATGGCTATAGTAGACACATTGTGACATAGTATTCATATAAATAACTATATCGACAATATATATTATAAGTTATAATACGACGAATCGTCAGAAAAATCTGATATATACTTAACTAGACAATTGACATCTTATCATGGTTTGAAAAGGACTACGAAAAAGAGGTCTGACCCAACCAGGGTCAGCATGTAGTTTCTTGTGCAGAGATTTTTTTTTCAATCAAATGTGTAGATCACTCCAACGATCGCCATTGTTCTCGGGAGATAATGCCCGATGTTATTTTCAGTTTGATTAGTTCATACTCTTGAAATCAAAATTTAATTTAAAAAAAACGCAAAAAGTGGGATTATGTCTTGAGAAAAGCGAACAATATATATATTTTAAAGGTTTTACAACCAAATAACGTTGATTCTGTATGACACGATGTCCTTTGGTACAATTGATTAATTGAGTTAAACCCATGTAAAGTTAATCCCATATCTGAGTGAAAGTGTTTGTTTCAAGTTTCACCGTAGTGAGTTAGCCTGTGATGTAAAGTAGTTTGTAAACAAAAAGAAAAAAAATGAATCAATGTCTTAAGTTAGCCGATGAACCTCATAACTTGAGATATTTTGATTTTTCTCAACGCTCATAGACTACTTTCACTACGTTTTAACTCACTGCATCATCAAAATCTTCAAATAAAGTCATCTGAAAAAATGGCAACACCTATAAAATCCCCTCTGTTTTCAGAAAATGTTATGCTTACCATGAATTCATTCCTTAACCAAAGCTGAACGATTAGATGAAGTGTTATTTAAAGTGATTAATCTTAATGGGCGTTTATATTCGACACATTTTTTCCATCAATTACTTTCTCTCGTTGTTTAATTATAGAACATTGCATATAGACGAGACACCTAAGACTAGTTTAAGGAAGGATTCTGGTCTATTAGATTAATCATACATCCTTAGAGACTTCCAAAAATACAAAATATCATGAATTTTATACCAAAACACAAAACAAATACGTGTCACGTGATGAAACGGGCGTTCATTTTGATGAATTAAAAATTCATTGACTAAAAGAAATATTTCAACGAAAACAGTGCTATTGTTGTGATTTTGAATTCGAACAATAGATTTTACTCCATGAACTATGACATACGATGACGTCAGTGTTCGTTTCAACATCAAAAATAGCATTTGCTTATTTTTGAAGTCACTGGACTGAGGTTAAAATACTTTTTCTATCATAAGCCATTTAGATTATGTCTAATACTTAAAATGATTATATATATATGTAGTTTATTTAAAAAATTACAAAAAAAAAGTATAGCCAGTTAGCAGCCGTGCATCGATCCATTTTCAATGCTTTCATCTTATGCACATATTGGTTCGAACACGATTTAGTAATTATGATAAAGTAAAGTAAAATCTTATCGAATCTAAAATTCTATACATGTTTGTAGCTCATCAACAAATGGAAATGATACTCGATCAAGACTACTTTTTCAATCATACAATCAAAAATTATCATTGTCTATACGAAAAATCCCGAAGTATTCTCGTTAAAGCATGTGATCTCTATTTGTCTACACTTGGCACAGCTGCTCTAATGTGCTAATCGATTTAAAGTAATTGTTAGAGTACACGTAGAATAACATGAAGTATCAATATTCGACAGGTTGAAAAGCAATTTCAATAAACAAGGAGTCAATTGAGATCACTGCGAAAAAAACATAAGACAAGCTTTCTAAAAAAATTAATCTTTCTGCTTATTGATTATATACATAGAGAAAGTATCGATAATAGTAAATATATAAAAATAGAAAACTTAAGTTTTAGTTATATTGTGTTTCTCAAAATAAATAAAATAATCTTCGTTTAGTTAACACTTCAAGTAAAAGAATGAATTGTTCAAGATGAAAAAACAAGCATGAAGCTTTCAACATCGACGTGTTCAATGATAATAATAAAGTCTAACTCGTTTGATCAATCAGATCATTCTGTTGTCTTTTGATGAGATGAAAATTGAACGAGGGTTCCAGTAAAATAGATTAGAGAAAAATAGTGCAATTTTTTTATTTATTGGATTCAAGTATTCATTGATTCAGATGCATCATTTTCATGTTCTATTCGATTCCATGGTTGTTCTTCACCATTGAAGCAAATACAGTAGACAAGACTACCAAAAGCACCAATACCTGCTGAAACATTAAATATGAGACGCCATGCTTGAATTGTTTGCTATGAAATAGATATTCAATTCATATTCATTAAAGATTGTATACAGAAAAAACAACAACACGATATCTTACATTATTATTTGTAACGGCTCCCACAAAATATGGACCAACAAAACCAGGTATAGTTGCCAAGCTATTTGTAATGCCAACAAGTGTTCCTAATAGGAAAATCTCGTCTACATGTCATAGAAATATCTAGAAATTTTTACCGGCATAATTCGATGCAATATCAAGATGTGAGATAAGCGCACCACATGTCTGAAAACCGAGAAAACCAACAGCAAGAACACAACAAAGAACAGCACGAAATTGATTACATCCCATGTAACCAATAGCTACTAAAAATCCACAGGTACCAATAGTACCTTAATTATAATGATTGAAAAAAAAAACAAGTGTGTACTTTTTCTATACATGAATTAGTCACTGTGTTTTGTTTTACCGATTATTGTTTGTGCTTTTCGAAGTGTTGTAATTGTAAATCGTTTCCGTGCTCGCAATCGATCAATTGTTTGACCAACAATAATCGTTGTTAAGAATTGTATGAAATAAGGTAAAGCAAAAATAAAACCATTCTTAAATATAAAAAAAAATGAAAATTTCAAAATCAACAAGAAAATATGTAAATATAAAAACCTGTTGTAATTTAAAATTAAGTATAGTTGCAAAATATGTTGGTAGTGATGTTAACAAAGTATAATAGATAAAATTATAACAAATATGCATTATAGCAATACCATAGAATGGTGCACAAGTAGCAATTTTTTTCCATGGTGTAGATCGATGCTACAACAAAAATATAGTTAAAATGAATATGTATATAGTATGATGAAAAGCTGTTGTAATATTTTATTTAGTTTCCTTTTGACATACCTTCGGAGGTCGAGGTGGAATATGTTTATTAAGAAATGCACGTTCTTTCTTTGATATACGTGGATGTTCATTTGGAGAATTGAAACCGTAAACAAACCAACCAATAGACCATATAAACGATAGAACACCTAATTAACGAGTAATAATTATTTTAAAATTAATCATTATGATTACCGAAAACATAAAATGCTGATGGCCATCCACCAATAAATCCACTTTCACTCATTATACTAACTAAGGGTGTTGTAAATATAATACCAATACTAGTACCAGTTTGAGATGTTGGTGGAATAGTGCTACGTTCCGATGTCGGTATCTTTTTATTTTCAAAGAGAAATTAAACAAGATTAATAGATTCAATCGATTAAATCCTTACCCATTTCCCCCAGAGAGCTGCTGCCGAAGGAAATGCTGGACCAGAAGCCATACCTAGTAATACTCTGATGGCAATGAGTAGATTGTAATTTAAACGAGCTGCCACAGGTGTTAAAAGTGATAAGATGCTACCGATCAAAACTCCTCCACCAAATATCCATTTTGCACCGAATTTCTCCGCTAAATTCCCTGCAATGACTAATTTTACATATAGAATGCATTAACAAATGTCTATTACCTCCAATCCTAAAAAAGATCTACGATAGAATAAAAATAACAAAGAACATATTTTAGATTTCACATACACTTGAGTGGTAGTATAACCATAGAAGAAAGCACCTAGAATGATTCCTTCTTTCGATGGATTCCAATTAAATTCATATTTCTATGAAGTAAAAACGATATATCACAACGATGAATAGAGTCAAGTCTTAGAATGTTTACTGCTGGAGGCGTTGTCGAATTGTGTTCTACTTTTGGACATGCCTCGACCGATTGATTCAAAGAACTTTGCGGTGCTACCTAGATGAAATGTGTAAAAAAAACTTATGTGTCTCAAGTATTCGACTAACGAACCATAGCAACAAGAGCTACAGATAAATTAACTCGCATTGCATATAGACAAAAGAATCCGAAGAAAGCCCATATAGCAATTGAATAACGAGCAGGCATATTTTTACATAAGTAGAAACCTGTCGAAGGTGGTTCAACTTGATATTCATCCAATAATGCTTGAGTCTCTTCATCTCTATCGTCGGTTGAGCCGTTGATATCTACTGAATCTTCTGGTACACTGGCTGCCCTATAATTAGGCTGAGGTTCCGATGACAAATTGTTTATTAATCGCTGTTGTTCGTCTTCCATTCTGTTTGATGAAATGATTATAGGTTGTCTCGAACGCATGCAACCTCAACTTTGATATCTTAACTATTAAAAATAAAAGGAAAGATAAATTTAGTAATAAGATGAAACGAAACCAAAAACAAAACAACATCCGAAAGAAATAACTCACGCATCTCTTATGTCTTACATTATCAGATATGCGAATATATTTGCTTGTTTCAAACCATCATCTTATCAGTATGTGCTAAACATTCTTTATCGTGATCAAAGAAGATACATCGATCCACACTTACAAAACTGTAAGTATTAATGCGTTGTCTTAATAGAAAACAGTGTTCAATATTTTCATAGAAATTCGTTGTGTCAGTACATTCAATATTTTCTACTGATAATATACAGCAATATGCAGTTCAGTAGTGTCGGATCACTGCTAGATATATAAATATTCTATTCAGTGTTGGGTAAGTGTATCTTGTTCAAATAACATTGCTAAAACTCGAGTATGACTACAATCGTACTCGAGTACAAGTACGTTGAGTATCTTGTCCCGCTCTGATTTGAATAGACAACAGGTCGATGAGAGATCTATTTTTCCATGAAAGCCTCTGTCTATTTGTTTTGGATCTTTTCAAGTCCTACTTTCACGCTTCATAAAAATAGAACTCTCTATTCGATGGATCAGTACATCGTACATAGAAGTTAGATGACTTATGCCATTAACTGCAAATATCGAAAAGCCGGAATACTCGGAATTATTTATCTTGATCGACTAGAGAGCAAGTTGTAATTATCGATGAACAAATTCGCATAAACTCTTAGTAGACTTAATTTCTTCCCGCATGTGCATTGATTCATCAGTGATTTAGTTTCAAGTTTCGTTCTTAAATGTATTCCTTTGTCAAGGAAAATATGAAGTTAGTGATGAAAATAACGTGCATATATCAAGTAAGAGACAAATAGACTCTAGCAATAGAATAATACTCAAAACATTATCAAATAATTCTTGTAGTCTCAAAACCATATGAACAATTGCTTTTTTCAATAAGGCGAACAGTATGAAATATTATCAATCGGTCCTTAATATTTTATATTTTCTTGATTATTTACAACGTAACCCTTTTCATCACATGTTCTTATCTCATACCCACATAGAATTTCAAAGTCAATAATGACGCGAAAAAATTTTCTCTCCAACATCGTTTCATTTCAATATAACATTTTGCTTCGTCAAACGAATACTTGACTAGTATCACCATTAATCATACAGAAATGGAACAATCACACCTATCTATATCAATGGTAATTTTCAATAAATGAAATACTAGCGATGATTGAAGTAAAAAGAAAAACTGTCTTTGAAAATAATCGAAAAGACTTTTTTATCGTTACTCTTCATAGCTAATAATTTATGTGTTTTTTTCTGACTTGGTTCTATATAAATTTATTTGAAATCATAGCGGCAAATTATAGGGACTTATACGACTGAATGTTTAATCGAAAAGCTCAAATACATCTCATAGTCTTGAACAATTTTTGTTGACATGACAGAACAGTGAAATAACCATCAATTCGTAATTAAAATAATTTCACGAATAGAAAACTGTTCGTATAGAAACAAAGATAAAGCATCCTAATGGAAATTGTTCTGATTCATAACGCTAAAATTTATTTTTAGACCACATTTCTATTAGTCACAATTACCGCACTTTAGACACCATTTATTTTATCGGTCTGAATCAAGAATCTTGCCTGATTGCGAATTTTAATTGATAAATATTATTTGAAATGACAAATGCATACCTCGTACTATTTTTCGTCTGCTTCACATATACATAAATTGATCTATCCCAAATTCTCTTTTTATGAAAATCTAAAATCAGCTAAAAAGATACTAACTCTTTCGTTAGTGTTGGCGAATATATGGCGACTACAAGTAAATGTATTCAGTGACACATTCTGCTCAAATGATATTTGTAAAAAAAAAATTTCATTTTTCTGGTTCAATAGAATAAAAAACCTATAGCATGTCTTAGCGTAAAAATGAATCAATAGCAGTGTTACTAACTGGTTATGAAATTTCGAGTGCCTTCACTTTAGAAAAACGTCAAACTTATATTAGTCTCTCATCGGAATTCGAGATTTCATTTCTTGTACTGTGAGAAATAATGAATGGACTTCTACATTTATGATTGCATATGGGTGGGCATCGAATAGTATCGATCATAGATTATTTTAAAACGTCTGAATAGACCAACCAAGAAGTTGAATAGAATCCATGCATAAAAAATCGATGCATTTATTGAAAAACCTTTTGATTAATTTCTAAAATCTGTATTTTCACTAGTGTCAGAGTACTATGATGAATAAAATTTTTATCTGAAAGTTGCTGTTCCATAGTAAGCACAGTTCACATCCGTAATTTATCTACATGAACATGTCAAATACAATAACGAGAGTCGGACTTGATCAGAACACATAATATATCTAACGTGGGAAACATTTAAATGTAAAAATTCATATCAAACGACGTTTCAATATTTGGTCATTTTGTAGAGATGATTTATATTTTTAAAAACTTGCCCTCATGATCTAATACTATTTTCGAGCAAGTTGATGTTACATAAATATATATTTATCACGTTAGATACATTGGATAAGGAACAACTTACTTAACAGGTTATTTGACTTGAGAAATTTTCTATTTACAAGAGACTACACAAATATTTTCGCTATATTTCCACTCAAGTAGTTGTAAATCGTATGAAAAAATTTGTTCTCGAATACACATGATCGGATTGGTTCGAACTTCAAAAAGCATTCATCTAATTTACAATTGTAAGTATCGAAACCTAACACCTTGAAATCATCAGTAATCTGATCTGTAATAGATCTAGTTCAACAATGGACATAGTAACACGAATAGGTTCTTGTATGTAGATATACTACGAACATTGACTGTACTAATATTAGTTTATGATATGACAGAATTTTACATCGAATTTCATGTAAATGAAAATTGTAGGTGAAACTTTTTTTCCACTCTATATCATCAAAACATCTTTTTTTCAAGGTTTACATTGGTAGTACGAAGGAAAGTGTTGTTTTAAATGTTTTTCATATAAACATTCATTCATCTGCGTTAGACAAGTAATAAAGATGATTGGCTCATATTCTGATTGGTCGATGTTCGGCCATTTGACAAGCTCATAAGACTTCATTTTTATTATCCTAGTCGATTGAATTCCGTTAATAATAGATATACACAAATTTTAAATAATAAATTATTTTGTACGACAAAAAAATAAAAATTTAATGAAAATTTTCATCTATAATGTATACACGTGTCATATCAGATGATGATATCGTCTTCTGTTGTTTATATAGGATAGAGAACTAATACTTTTTTTTCTGTTCTTCTTCATCATTTTCGTCCTAGAATATGTGTGTGTAAGACGCGAAATTTAACTCCAGCTGTTGTCTTTTAATATCAAACGATATATTTTTCTCTTTATTTTGGTCTATGTTTCGTTTTTTTCTACTGTTTTAGATCGCTTACCTGTGTGTGTTGTGTGAGTGAGAGTGTGCATATTAAATACAAATCGTTAAAAATATCATAGAACATGATCGACTGGTTTGCTATCATCATAGCGCTGATCATAATAATAGCGCTAGTTGGCTTTTTTGGATTTTTGGCATGGAAATTGAATGCACCGAGTTCATTAACAATCGGTGATACCAATCCACTGTTAGAATCGCCAAACAAGAAGAAAAAAGATGGCACTACAACCGAACATGGAAAGAAAAAAAAAGGTAAAGATCAAAAGAAACCGAAACGTGAACATAAAGATGATGAACAACAACGAAAGAAACTTAAAGAATTAACAATACAAACAAGTGAAGAAACTGATGATGAACGAGATGAAAGTGAAAAAGTAAACATAGTAGAATTTTATTCATCTTAAAAAAACCAAAACCCATTTATGTTAAGGAATCGAAAACAGCAACGCAAAATGTTGAAACATCATCCAAGGTTCGTAAACGTAATAAGAATAAAACTGGTACAGTAACATCAGATATTTCACCGCCATCACAACCAACAACTGCAAATCGAGTCGACAATAAAGTCAAGGATGATAAAGTTCATAATACGACGCGAGCACCGCCAGTAACGCATCCAAAATCAACACTAAAGGATGAACCGGAATCGGCGAAACAACAATCGAAAGTTCAAGTTAAATCTTCTGAAGTACCAAAAAAACAAATATTTCCTGTTTCTTCGCAAACCATAACTAAGAAACCAATACAAACCATTGAAAAACAACAGCAGGAACAGCCGTTTACAGTCGTTGGTGGTAATCGACATAAGACAGGAACGCCACCATTACAGCAACAGAATAAAGTAGTAAGCTCATTCTGAAGATTTTTGTGAAGCAAATAAAAGCCTAGAAGTGTTAGTAGCTACTGATAAATTAGGTTATACGATATTTACTGAAAAATTGACTCATGATATTTTGACTTGAAACTGGTTTGAAAAGAACATTTGTGAATATGACATATCGAATCTATATAAAGTTAAGAGAAATACCTCAGCCTTCAATCAAATGATCAAAACTCATAATAAACGGGAATATTTCAAGATTTGGGCTACTAATGAATTACTCCGTGCTCCTATTAGCTGAATCCGAAGGAGGGGGGGGGGCTAAGAGGCATAGGTCGTGTATGAATTCATTACTAGTGAGAGTAGAAAAATTATTTGATGTCGTCCTCTAATCCGTTGATTTTTTCTTTGCAGCAATGACTGTTGGGTCACATGTTCAGCCTACAACTAGTCACGTACAAGTAGATAAAACGGATAGGTTTTCGTTCCTTTACCCGATGCTCTTATCTTGAAACATTCTATCAAATTGTATTGTTGCTTCTCAACATATTCTAGAGAAGTTGACATATTTTTCACAAATGATTATTTTTCTTGATTGAAACTTTTCAGGGTCATGAGAGACTTGTTCAAAGATACAAACGATTTCCATTTGACTTTTCTATCAATAGTTTGTCGTTTAAGGCAAAAAAGAATCGATAAAATGTGAGCATTTATCTCTCTTTCTCTGACTTTATTTTAAATCAAACCATGTTTTCAATCATGAGTACTACTGTATGATTTTAATTTATGAAGTGTGGAACATTAGTTTGTATATTTTCTTTTTTTCCTCAACTTAGCAAACGATACTTCATTATGTTAACTGGGAGAAGTCTAGAATTTTAAGTGCCTATCTTTGAACGAGATTCAAATTCTGCATACCACAAATGATTCGAAATCTTTTGAATTCCTAGATAGATAATCTAAAACGAATGTATAAAATCATATTATCATTTTGTGATATTTACACTTCAATCCAATTGGTCTATATAAAATAAGCTACATTATGTTTACATATAGTTCATTTTAACCTTATTGGGATTCTTTTTTTTTTAAATGAAACTCTCGATGACATTACATTGAAAAAATTCAAATTAACATTTAATTGAATTGAAATACTAATCTCAACAAAATTTTATAATATGTATTTTTTTGGATATGTTTTTTTTTGTGTACCAGTACCTATTCATCGGCAAACTATGAATAGGAGATATTTGAATCCTATACAATAATTATATTCCTTAATAACGATGTATGATTTCGAACGAATGAACATCAATAATATTTTACCAAAAAAAGGTAAATTATTATCTCGAAAATTCTGACTTGTTTAGATAGGAGACGAAAATTAACTGCTACTGGTCCTGTTAATCATAGGGATATTCAATTTTGTGACACATTTCTTGTGCATTTCCTTTCTTAATCCTTCAACAATAAATTAAGGAAGTAGTTCAGTTATTACAACAAAACGTTATTGACATACAATCTTTAATTGTATATCAACAATGTGTGTG
This sequence comes from Rotaria macrura, assembly GCA_900239685.1. Classification (NCBI taxonomy): domain Eukaryota; kingdom Metazoa; phylum Rotifera; class Eurotatoria; order Philodinida; family Philodinidae; genus Rotaria; species Rotaria macrura. Next base: position 46,605 of record OENT01000279.1, read on the forward strand.
AAATGAGCGAGCGGTACACTAGGCTACCGATGTTTTTACGAGCATTTTTTTTTAATATTTCTCATACATCAAGCTGCCATAACACGTATTGAATCTCGTATGTTCTATTGTTCTTTCTAGCAAGTTGTAACGGTACCAACAGCTACTCCTGTGCAACCATCTTCTTCGGTTCAGGTTCAGGTTCAACACGATGCCGTGGCTCAACGACAACAACAGCCACAAAAAGAAACATCGAATCAATTGAACGGTGTTTCGATCAATCCCATAGTTGTAAAGCAGCAACAAAAAATAATTCCGACGAAGGTTGCTGATCTCATCAAGGGTAACATTTCCCTTCTCAAAATCCTTTTCTTTTGAATTCTATCAACAAATTTTCACGTAGTTTTACCATCATCGCAAGTTGTTGTTACAGAATTAATGTCTGCACTCGATGCATTTCCTTTATCCACCGATGAATTAGATATAATTATGCACAAGATTGCAAATAAACAATCTGTACTTAGACAAGATTGGGACAAAGTATGACAATACAAAAAAAAAGAGAGTATAAAAGAATTTCAATTATTTTATTCAAATTTCAGTTACAACATGGTAAAAAGGTTGATCCTCAAGTACATATCGGTCAAATTATGGATGAATCAGCTAAAGCTTATGAAGATGGTATTATTTATTCATATATATATATATTTTCTCATTTTTAATCATTTGAAATTGCTTGTGCTATTTTCTTTTGTTTTTGTTTTGAAGAAGTGCGAAATAATGCTATGAAACGTATTAAAGAATTAACTGATGAACTTAATGCCGAAAAACTTCGTCATAATGTTTTATTAAAAGAAAAAACTGATAAGGAACGAGAAATTCAAATACTTCATGCTCAATTAGACAATGTTCAACATAAACAGGATTCAACACATGCACAGCCTCATCAGCAACATCAAAAACTTCAAACACTTGAATTACAAGTAAAACGTTTAACAGAGGAAAATATTCATTTAAATCATCAACTATCCCAACAACAACAACAACAACTTTCAACATCGTCTTATGTTACTACTGGTGATGCATCAAATATACAAATACAGATCCTAAGTGATCATATTAAAAAATTGTCTGTCGACAATGATCATCTGGAGAAAAAAGCTAAAAGCAATGAATTATTAGCTAAAGAAGCACAAAAAGAAAAAGAAGATTTAATTCGGTAAGAAATTATAAGTTCAAATTTTATATTCTTGCATCTCACACAAATCACATGGATAGAACTTGACGAGAGTACACTCTATTTAGATTATCATAAAAAAACCTTGAACATATGTAAAACACTAGAGATTAGAAATCGAAACCTATCAGAAAGTTGAGTTGATCATGACGAGTTTTCTAATCATTGTGCTATGTAAAAGAAACCATCTGTATTGGAAAAACAACAGTCTGCTATTCTCGGAATAATAAATTTGGTCATGAAGCTAGGAACAAACAGACAAACATGATCGAAATCAACTGAAAACACTCGTTAATGAAAGTCTATCTGGCTATAATTGCTGGCCAACTACGAGCACTACGAAGTTTATTTTCATGGTAACAATTTATTAATTTAAATCTTTTTACTCAGAAATCAGCATATGTTGAAATCATTTGATGTTTCCAGCTGTTAATGTACAATTGACGATATGTTACATCAAATGATTTAATCTAGTTTTGTTTTTTCTTTGCATGCTGAATAGCTGTAACTGGTCCATCGCTATTTCTTATCATTGCTTGCTGTAACACTATAAATAGAGTATTGGCGTTTTTTTTCTCGCTCTCTACGTCAATGACAGAACACATGTTTCTAACTTAACCACGATTTTGTTATTGCTCATATGACTAGAGATAAGCATCCATTACCGAGGAATAAGAAAATGTTCGAATCTCCAGGGCTCATTCTTAGCTGAGTTTGCTGACACAGAATAAGTATAGACCGGTTTTGTATTCGATGGGCAAATAGAAGACCTTGCATATGAACAGCGAACATTTTCTTCATCACGTTGAACTTTAAACTTTGAATAATATAGGAATCTTACTAAGTCTATTCTAGTGTTAATTTTACAGTGCAAGATATTCGATACTCGTATTTACTCCTTCGTAAAAACTACCATTAAGCTTTTTTGTTCTATTGTCATTGATTTTTTAAGCTTTATTCTATCATAAGCCCTATATTTTGCATCAGGGTCACTGATATTAAAGGTTTTATTACTTACAGTTACTGCTACCCGAAAGTATAACTTGATACTTGCCAATTTCTCGTGGCACTTGATAATCAGATATAGTTCGATTGTTTTCTCTGAAATAAAATATGTCGTAGGTTAGAAAACTTAAAGCGAAAATACTAAATAGCCTTTGAAACTCGAACAAAAAAATAGATCTCAACTAAAAGCAATAATTGAACTGCTTAAAATTATCCAAAAATACAATTTTGAATTTTCTAGTTATAATGAACAATTAACGCAATCGCTTGAAAATGCTGCAAAAGAATTGAAACAAGTCGAAGAAAAACATCATAAAAAATTCAATGAAACGCAAGCATTACATTCGAATGCAATCAACGAATACAAACATCGTGTTGAACAGCTTGAACATGATAATGAACAACTACGTCGTGAAGATATTGTTCATGTTGAACCAACAACAGTAGCTGATATACAAACAATAAATAATGAGGAACGTGAACAATTAGAAAAAGAAATTCAACAATTAAAGCAACATCTAGATTTAAGTCAACAAAAAGAAAACGAATACAATGATTTCAAACAAAAATTAGTCGATATGCAAACAATTAATAATGAAAAGTGTGAACAATTAGAAAAAGAAATTCAAGAATTAAAACAAAATCTAGATTTGAGTCAACAGAAAGAAAACGAATACAATGAATTGAAACAAAAAGTAGTCGATACGCAAACAATTAATAATGAGAAATGTGAACAATTAGAAAAAGAAAATCAAGAATTAAAACAAAATCTACAATTAAGTCAGCAAAAAGAAAACGAATCTAATGATTTGAAACAAAAATTAGATGATATGCAAACGGTTCACAATGAGAAATGTGAACAATTTGAAAAAGAAATTCAACAATTAAAACAAAATCTACAATTAAGTCAGCAAAAAGAAAACGAATACAATGATTTGAAACAAAAATTAGATGATATGCAAATGGTTCACAATGAGAAATGTGAACAATTAGAAAAAGAAATTCAACAATTTAAACAAAATCTAGATTTAAGTCAGCAAAAAGAAAACGAATACAATGATTTCAAACAAAAATTAACTGTAGAAATCGAAGAATATAAGAAGAAAATCGATGATTTACAAGTGATTACAATCAAAATCTCATGTCTATTCGAAATTGAATTGTTTTGTTTAAGGCCCAACATCAACTTCAAGAGAATGAATTACAAAAAGAAATCGAACGAATTCAACAAGTATGAATGAACATGTTTAAGAAATAAATACAATACATTTTTGTTTTGTCTCGTCTAGAATAAAAACCAAGAACAACAAACTGCTGAGTAAGAATAAAAATCAAGCAGCATTATTAGATGGTGAAAAGAAAATTATTCTTTGTTTTAATTTAAGATTCTATAACAATGAACTTGCTGCTAAAAATACTGAAATTAGTACATTAAGAGCTGAGCTTGATAATGTCAAAGTAATTGAAAACAAGTCTTTTTCTATGTACACGTATTTTATTTTTCTATTATAGTCAACAATCTCACAATTAGAAGAGCGTCTTCGTCAAGAGACTGAAAAGCAACGACAAAATTTAATTGATTTCCTTCCATTAGATGTTCGACATCAATTACCGAATGACCAACAAGTAAGTAGAAATTCATCTTTAAGCTTAACTTCACATTACATTCAACATAACCACACATCAAAGAAAGAGTTCATATGCTTTCCTAAAAAATATACAATTATAAAACCTTGTAAAAAAAATTCAAGGACAAATATTATCGAACTACTATCATCTGAATATATCATTTTCAACCTAGTCTCCAAAGAAAAAAAGAATCGTGCAACAAATTCACGTTAAACGATATATTTTAGATTTATTTATGTAATTTTCATTCATAGTAAAATGTATTAGGATTTGGATTCTCTAATGAATGTGATGACATTGAATTTGGTTGATGTTCGCATCCTTGAATTAACAATGTATTCATGTTTTGTTTTCTATTTTCTATAGGACTTTGATCAATGGTTTTCATCGTATCGACAACTATTCGAATCGAGCAAGGTAAGAGTCACTTTAGTTCATTGGCTATGATCATACGAATTCGGAGTTCGAACCTATATGCTTGAACACATAATATCTTTCATGTACTGATGAAAAGCTTTAATCCATCTGATAGCATAAGTGATATGTCTTATTCAATGCCTTGCCCGTGCCATTTATTCTGCACATTCATATATCCTTTCCGAGTGTCAAGGTTTTCTTGATTACAGCATCGAAAGTGACGTATGTTGTGTTCCGGCCAGTCGCATTATAAGGTTCGTAATAAACATAATCATCTATGTAAAGATTTAAAACATGGCAACTGAACAAGAAAGATAGTTGAACTTTTTTTTCTCTTCTTCAATCTAATTTATTATGTCATACGTTTCTTTAGAAAACTTTACAAGATGAATCTACAGCAATTAAACATGAAAATGATAAACTTCATAAGAATATGGACGATATTGTATATGATATAATCATATATATATTTTTTTTTCATTCCGTTTATCTTTAATATTTAGGAAAGTCAATTGCGAGAAATCGAAAAAACTGTGCAATATAAAGAAGAAACTTTACTTACGGAATTAAAGAGTGTATGTTTTAGGATTTCATATAATATTTGCTTCATCATTGTACATGTTATTTTTTCTTATAGAAAGATGCTACACTTGAAAGTATGCGTAATGAGAATGATCAATTGAATGGTGAACTTCAAAGTCTACGTAATGAAATTCAACGTTTACAATCCGCATACGATACGTCTGTTGGTGAAGTTTCTGCTTTAAAACTTCAACTTGATGATCGATTTCTTGTTACTGCTACTACACCACCTGTTGATAGTGTAAGAGACTCGTTTTAGATTTAGTTTCTAAGTAGTTGCATGCTCGAAAGTAGATACTAATTTCTTTTTTTGCTTCTCTTACACATGTAATGAATGCTTCTTTTATCTAACCACTAATTACTATAGGATCAAACATTTGAAATTATTAGACATCCATCATCACCATTAGCTGCATTAGTAATTGATGTTCGTGCTGAGCAATTAAATGAATTAATTCGATCAGGCAAAGAAGCACTTGAAAATCAAGATTCAATTACTCAACAACTTGATAAGCATTTGAATGATCTACATCTTAGTGGAACCGGAGAGGTACGCTCCGAATTTCCACTTAAAGAAATATATTTCTCTATAAATAAAATCTAACGATGCATGCCTATTCTTCATAACTGGGTCTTACAGAAATTCTTTGCCATTAAATCTTAAACTGAAAGACAAATTTTCATTCGATTATCTTGACATTATTTATTATCTGAAATTCTTTTATAGACATCAACATCAAATGCTGACGAATCAACAGTACCTACTACATCTGATCAGCAATCTTGATCTTTTGCAATAAAACAATAGTTTTTCTTACTTAGAGCTAGTTTTTATTCATTTATCATAAAGAGAGAAAGTAAATTTTTTTTGTTTTTTTTACTTCTTTTAAGTTCTGTGTTTTTTTTTTGGTGCTGATTTTTTTTCACTAATGTGGCTCTGGTTTATTTATACTCTGTTTTTCTTCTTTTGTTTGCTGTCGCCTTTTACTTTCTTTTCTTGTTATTATTGTTATTTTAAGAAAAAAAAACATCTATAGTGATGATTTTTGTCCGAAATAAAAAAAACAAAAAAAAAACCACCGATAGCTTATTTTTATAAGTCTTCATGTTCAGTTCCGTACCGTCTTACTACTGATGTTCGTGTCTCGTTATGAAAGTGAGCATAACCATTGTGGTACATGTCAATGTATTTATCGATGAACGGTTCTGATGTTCGTAGTATATGCATACGAAATACGGATGACCCAAAACGACGCCAATGTTCACGACCATTCGCACATACTTGATAATATGCAGACGATTGCATTAACGACATTGGAAAGATATTTTCTTCAACAGACACATCAACACAAGTATACCAAAAATTGACAAATATTATTGAATGAACAGATATTGTAAGACAGAAGCAATAAATTATAAAATACGATTGCAGATGAAAGGCGAAATGCATTGCTTTGTACGGATACCGGCCAAATAATGAAAATGACTGTTTGGTTTACTAACGTTAACGATGAGTAGTAAATGAAGCGGAACGAGATATAAATGAAATAGAAAAAAAGTAGGAAGCTTATGCAATCAGTCTCATGTCGTTCATATGAAAAAAGAAAATGTACTTATATGTCGTAGATGTATTTGTATATTCGAGATAGTTTCATAATTTCATATAATTTTTTCATGCATACAATATTTTATATATTAAATAATCGATTCGATTTATTAGAAACTGTTAGATAGGTTCCTAGCAACGCAGTAATTGCCATCGTTCATAGTGTTGATAATAGAATTCACCATTTGAAAATTTTCTATCGTAATTAAAAATCAAAGCTTGAATTTGATGAGTGAAGCCATTATTTGTTGACACGTTATGACTAGGACCCAAGCAGACAAACATTGGGAAAAACGCGTTTAAACGCACAATCGGGAACGCCGATTGTGAGTCACCAACGCTCATTAACAAAACACAAGAAACGCGTTTTTTACGCAGAGTTTTCACTTTCCGAGCGTGAAAACGGATAAAAACTCTAGTCCAGAGCGTTAGAACGCACAATTATTAGACGACTTGAAAGCCAATGCGTTTAAACAATCAGAATTAGAGTTTTTATCCGTTTTCACGCTCGGAAAGTGAAAACTCTGCGTAAAAAACGCGTTTCTTGCGTTTTGTTAATGAGCGTTAGTGACTCACAATCGGCGTTCCCGATTGTGCGCTTAAACGCGTTTTTCCAAATGTTTGTCTGTCTGGGGAGTTGTTCGTCAAGAAAAATTGCAGTGGCCAATGCAATATCTTATTGTTCAACTTCAAATGAAATATATCCGATCGAGGAAATGAAACGCTCACAAAGAAAGAAAAGCTGTTGTATTCCAATGATTCTATTTCTTTTTCATCACGAAAAGTTGTCATACATATAGTCGAACCCCTTGCTTGCCTTGATCAACCGAAGTTAGTAAAATGATTACTTTCAAAAAATGACTGTGACATATAACTAATTGAAATAGGGAAGTCACATATCTAGTCAATGACAGTATTTTAGACAAGAATAACTTTGATAAGATATATGAGATTTTGAGACAAAGACATTCGACCAATCGATATACTATGATAACTGATAAAAGAAGTATTTGAATGTAAATACAAACCATTCAAAATAGATCTGTGTGATTGATTGATTGTTTGGTAACAAACAAATTTTTATACGACGATTGATTGAACTTGCTTGCACTCATCTGTATCTTTCATGTTGAAGTATGATGATGTTTATGTTCGAACAACGTCATATAGCGTATAAGGAATTTTCTTACATACCGTGATGTTTGTTTTTTGAATGTGATTGCGTGTCTTCATTCCTTAAACATCCATCTGTTCAATGATTGAAGCTTCACATATTACACATGATAATATTTAATTGTAATCTACAAGAGGCTTTATAATCTTCGAAACAAAATAAAATATTTTTCATCTCTGTTCTTCTTTTATGAAGATATAATCTTTATTGTTTGTTGACTTAGTTTTATTGACAAGTACGATTGTATAAGAGAATAAAAATAGTACACTAGCAGAATATATTCATGTAATTACCTGCATAATAGGTAACTCGAACCGAGATAGTACAAGTGTACTGTAGAGAAAGCTTCGAAGAATTTTCTTCGGTTTTCTATCAAAATTTTATCACTGAAATGTAAAATAGTGAAGTAAGAATGAAAACTTTAGTCTCGAACTACAAGATTTATAGGTCAATTATGAGTTATCAACTATTCATCGATTTTTATAGATTGATTCATAATGTGTCAATTAATATGAAAAATGAAATTTTACTAAGAAATAAAATACTGACCAGGAGAGATCGACCGCATCATTGCTTTTAACAAGTGTTCAAAATAAATCTTTATTTGGATGCATCGAAAATCCTCCAAATTCTCAACAAATAGATGCTGTCCATCTCACTGAAAATCTATGCTAATGTCTTCGTGTCCTAATGCTGTAACGAGCATAGATGTTGAGATACGTAGTCATAATGAATAAAAGATAAAGTAATAGTGCAACATCTTTTAAAAAACATTAAAGATTTAATTCATCAATTTATAATTCTGCGTATTAACCAAACGATTCATTGTAATCACACATTCTATTTCAAAGAAAAAAGAAAAATAATCTAATCTTTTGCTCTCTAGTTCTTTCGAGAATCCTGTACTAGTTAATTAAAAAAATATAACTAGCATATTATTCAGCGCTATGAATTATTTGGATTGTTGCCTGATCACGTATAGAGTTTTTAGAAGCCATTTACTAGATCGATGTCCATGAAAATCATTGCAGCGACCACTCAATTCGAATCAATGACTAAAATAGATTTATTGATGAGATAGAAAGTTCACCCCTCACGAAATTCTTTTCGAGTTTACTGTCTTAACCTACACATCACAAGTTAACATTTTGTGATGAAATTCTCTTGAGAATAAAAATTCCAACAAATACGGTTTAAGTGTAAAGTTCAAGTATCGATAGCAAACCGATAACTTTTTCTAAGGTCATCTCAATATCATATTTGATTTTCTTCCCACAGAAAATATTCATCAAACATTGAACTTTTCACAAACATGCTTTATATCAGTACTCTTGAATCAGGGAACCCAGATCTACATGAGCTTCAAGAAGTTCGGGCAATCTACTCTTCGAGGAATAATTTTGTGAGCTTGTTTAAGTTTCATTGCAATAAAAAGTGTTTTATAGCGCCATTCTTCTTTACTTCCTCGTCTTATTAATGATGCGAATATTCGGTTGTGTCATGTTGACTTATTCATTAATGTAAATTGGTTGAAATAATTTAAGACAGTAGTGGACATTTATGACCTATTCGTCTGAAAAACCACTCCTCTCTTATGGAAGTACCACAGTGCAAAAAAACTCGATGAACTAAATGAAGAATCGAGATTCAACTTAATGGTCATTCAGTTTTTCACGATGTGTAAGCTTTGGAAATCAATGTATAGTATACAATGGTTATTCGTAAGAGCACTGTGATTTCAAGAAATATCATTCACCACTTTATTCGATACCAAGAAATTTCAAACATTGGACTACAGTGGTATAGGATTCTGCAATCGCCATCAAACACGTGGACGTGTTTTTTTTATAGGTTCGTCAAAATCGTCTGATTTTAGTTGTTTTTACAGAAGCCATTTCTTAGACTAATATTGGTTACTTATAAGAAATTATACAAAGGATTCTATTATATTTTCTTCTTTTTTCTTACGTTCCGCACTAGTTTTTAAAGAGAACAATAATCTTCAAAAAGATAAAACCAGGAAAATTTCTAAAAACATCTGCTAATTCATTTTCACAACTATTGATAATAACGATGAAATGCGTATGCTCTTTGATTCAGTATACCATATAGAATCTTCTACAATACATCAAGTCAAACACAGCAATTTGACAAGAATTTCATATGAGATGATCTTTGATTTTGTTAGAGATAAATCAAGCTTCATTGAGACTTAGAAATCAGACAAAACCGTTTGAATTCAACCATGATCACAAACATATACTTACCATTATTTTGTTTCTTGACATTATTATTTGCTCAGCTATTGTATGACCAGAGACTTTTATTTAATTCCACTAATACTAAGCCAATAGTATTCGTGATAACAATCAAAATATTTTGACACCATTCAAGAGTCTTATCTTGATTTCGAGCATTACCCTTTTTCATAATAAAATACATGACCAAAATAATAACGCAACATAGTTCATTCAATTATTCATGAAACTTTTAGTAAGCCTAAACATGGAAGACTATTGCTGAATATTGAATAAAAGCAAAGCAAGCAACATTACTGGTTGTTGATGTGTAGTATTTTTCAAATACAGACTTTAAAATTTCGTTTCTTCACTCATGAATAAATAATGAAGGGGTTTCTTCTTTCTAGAACTTTCGAATCAGTCAAAGCAAAACTAGGCACAAACAGGCTATTAACTGATTGAAATCAAATAATCACAGTTCATTAGAATCACCAATGAATTTACATCAACAAATTTTTCAGGATTAACAAAAATCTGTAGCTCTCTACGATATATGAATGGGTGGAATTTCAATGAAATCATGATAGCCACTATGATAACGAATCAGATTGCATCATAAGATCAACAACAAATAAAAGTAAGATTTTCAGTCTGAAATGAAGATCAACTTGTAGTGTAGACTATAACAGTTCGAGTTCAATCGTTGCTTTTGTTTTTCATGTATTAACTTCAATAGTAAACAACGACACAGAATAGGTACAGTTACCAGTCCAGCAGTCTTGAAATAAACAAGAAAATATTATCGTTAACAGAGATATTGATGTCAGAAATGAAACACGGTTGTTCTGAAAATAATATCAAGTAACTTATCATCATAAAATGTATTAAATCATAATATGAGCGGCAACTGAGACTACCTATAACCATTTTGAAAGTGTTTTTCATTGTTATCTAGGTTTTCTACCTGTAATGGTTAATCTAACATATGGTTCTATAAAATTGCAGTCGCTAGAAATTTTCAGTTCATAATCACAAATTTAGTTTTCTAAAATATTAGCATAATGAAGAAAAGCATTGTTGATTTCTGATTATGGATATTTATTACGTGAAATTTTTCAAGTAATATAAATTTTTCGTGCATCAAACTCAGCTATTTCGAAATCGAATCAGTAAGCTTGGCATTAGTGTCAACACGTAAGATCATTTATTGTGAACATTTGGCATACATAGACGACCGAAAATCGACACAATATTAGAAGTCTTGAGGAATAAGAAAATAATCACACTACTCGAATCTGTTGTTGTTTTGATTACAAAGCAAACAATTTTCGAAGAAGAATAGCTCGTTTCACTGATAGACGTTCATACATTTAGGATCCTGAATGAAAACTGAACAATGTGTTTCTTCACCAGGTTAATATTGTAGAAAGTCAGAATTATTCTTTTCAATGTCAATCTTGGATACTTTAAATGCTATATCGAATCTAGAGAACTCTCTAGAACATCTTGAAACTGACTGAAATATTAATTGATTCTCACTGTATGATATACGTGTAATAATATATTTGAACAATGCTAAATAGTGTTTGATAATACTTCCAACTCGCATAGTTAGTGAATATTAGGTATCAAAGCTCTCCGTTTGACCGACCGAAAAGAATCAGCAAAATAACTATCAACATTAAAACTGACCTATTTACGAGTAGGTCAATGTGTAAGCCTAATTCATAGTTCATGAATGAGCAAGTCTAGTGCGTATTCTCAGTTTACCAGCATTAACATGTGTTAGCACAGCAGAATGGTAAACTCTATTAACCTTCTATACTGTCTCAAATTTATCTATAATATCTTATTTCTAAGGTTGAAAAGAAAACTATTTTCTGAAATCGAGACAGACCAACTAGGACATGTATTCGAATTGAAGTATTGCAGATGCGAACTTTTTCTTTCTCACCTAATCGTCATTTTAGTAGATTCTCTAGAAAAAAATTTCTAAAGTGCGACTCAAACATGTTCATACCACATTTAACTGATTATTTTGCTTAATTTTAAAATACAAAAACTTATAACTTGTGACTTTTGTTGTGTTCTTTTACAAACTTTTTGTCGTACTTCTTAATATTACTTCAATCGATCGAATTGAACCTTCTCAAATGTAATATTAATACATAGAACATATGTGTTAAGGATACTAAATCCTTCGTAATAAATCGATGAGCTGATTTTCTATTAAACACTTGTAAGAATTTGATTATTAGTTTAAATCTTGCTTAAGAGTAGGAACTATGAAGAACTTATGATATATGTGATGTTTGTAAGAAAAGCATTTTCTAGAAGTGTTTCTTACGGTGAACACTGTATTTGAATGAATTTCTATGGACTAAGATAGGATCGATGGATTTTATTATGTTTGCGTGTGTGTATGTGTGCTTGTTGTTTGAAAGTACTAAACATAATTGTATCTTTTTGTAGTACGAATCTTTGATGATCACGTTGGTCTGTACGTTTTCACTTGTCATAGATGAATTCTAGGTTGTCGAAATGAAGCTCTACTAGGGATATGATATGATACTATCGACTAAATCGGAACGCTCTCATTAATTCTCTTGTCATTGTAAACTATGATTAATGATACTATTCTATCAACAGTGAAAACACGTTTGAAGAACTACACTAGTTGACGTTATGTTGCACATGATGGGATAGGAAATTAATGGTAATAATATTATGACAGCTATTCATCGATATCATATAACTTTCACACTGAGTACCTTTTAGATATAAAATACTAATAGTCGTTTGCATACAATCTAGTCTTCTATGTTCTTGACGCATCGTAACACCGGATTGTGTGACATGAAAGCTTCCGAAATTCTATCAATACAATGATTATTCGTATTACTGTAAAACCAATGTTCTTCGATTGACGCTATCCTATTGAGCACGACATTTTGAGTCACACATGTTTCACTGAGTTCAAAGATATTTTTTAAACATGAGTGTGAATAAAACTAGAATTACTAGATTCAGAATCTCACAGTTTTTGACATGAGAGCTCTATATTCTCATTTTCTTAGAAAATGATACTACGCATTCAAGTGTGAGAGAGAGAGAGAAAAAAAAAGCTAATAAACTGAATATAAATACAAAAAAAATGAACCATCACAAGAAGGAAGTCTTTTAGAATGTCATTAGATTTCTTTATTTATAACAACGCTTGAGTATGTTAGCTGCTTGATAGAAATGTTTTTTCAATATTGGCCAATAGAATTATTGTTCTGATTCGAGGAAATAGAATTATATGCATCAGCGATGGTCAATATTGACAATAAAGTTCTACGGAGTCTTTTCGTCGAATTTTTTCTACATAGAATTAATTTTAAGCATCATTTACAAGAATTAGGAAAGCCATGAAAAAATAAATTGTACACCATCATCAGAAAAATGACTAAAATAGAATCGCTGATTAACATGGCAGAAGGGAATATCTTAGAATGCGTAATCATTAGATATCTGTTAGAATGAATCGATACAGGTAAAATAGTTGTTGTCATAGTACCAACAGATTTAAAATATTTCTTCCGACAGTTCAATACACATTAGAAGATCGAATATTGAATGAGTGATGCATTTATAATAGTGAGATTATATTCCATGATCAGAAAGTTTCAGTATATATGATGAATATAGAATAAATAATATCACATAAAAACGTTTAATACTTCAAAGCTGAATATATGCTATGATGTTTTCAAAACTATAATTTGAATCGTTCGTAAACGTTCTATGAAGTTGAACTATTGAAATAATAGATAGTTAGTAAAAGAAAATATTTAACAAAAACAAAAAGAAAGAAATTAAAAGTATTGTGATGAAGATGTTGTATATGAAGAGTAGTTTTGTGATTATTGCTTTTCATTAGTACAGATAACATTATATTTTTGTTTTTCATGAATAACGAAATCATTTAGTATAAGACATTCAATCCTTGTTTTGAATCAAAAATAAGTAAAAATATAGACTAAATATATCTGACTCTACTCCGTCAGTGATGATCCACGATAAGTTTACTGTCTGTATGTTCAGCATTTTCCTTTGTTTTCTTTTTCTGTATCAAACTCGTGTAATATCGACAAAGCTAGTTGGTCGTGATTCATCAATGAACGGAATGTCGTCGAGATTATCATAATAATAAGATCTCATTGGTGCAGTTCCACATGTCATATTCGATGATGACTTTTGAATCGACGTAGGTTGAATATTTTTCTCCGATTCATGTTTACCGTTTGATGATAAGCTTAGAGTTATATTATTTGATAACTAAATCATATGAAATTTCATGATAATTTGTAGGTGAAGTAAAATTCTTACTGGATTTGACAAAGATAATCTTGTGTCAGTTATTTTCTCTGATTGTTCAGGTAGAAGAAGATGATCTTTATGTTCTTGTCGTTTTAAATTACGGCGTCTATAAAGTAAATCAAAAGTTAATATGAAGAACTTACTCATTATTCTATTTTATAATTTTTATCTTCGAAGAAAAACTTGATGGAACAAAAGGATAATTAGATCGAAAATAGACAAGTCAACTGAATTTGTAGAGAATATTATAACTATGAGTATGAATCTTTATCGATTTTAAACTGTCTCAGAAGAATTTCACTATTTTTCGTAAAATTATCTCATCAAAACGATATAATCCTGTTCTTTCTCACTGATTCATTTCTACTCATTAACATATGAATTGTAAATAATTCATTCTAGAATAATATTTAATGGTTAATTGTCTTTGTACTAAAATCGATAAAACTATCTGATAAATATTTTTTCAAATGATATTAATGCTTAGTAAACGCACAGTATCTGATGTAACACTCGAGGAAGATATGTCGTCGATGAAACGATCAATCTTTCTTGAATAAATCTCTCTATAACAGTTGCAATCATTCAATCATATTCTACTGTAGTTTATTTTCTATACAATATTAAATCTTATTAATTGAAGAAAAAACAAACAAATATGTTTTGGTTGCATAGGAAATAATAAATTATGTACACATCCGATTTGTTTTAACAAGATTGAATCTTTTACATACCGATTGAGACAAATGCAAATACATGCTGATATACATATCGTGAGGCAGACAAGTATAGTTATTGTAGTAATAGAAATAAATAAAAGTCGCATGATTTCACCACTAAGTCCAATATCATTATCCATCGAGTCTGATGTGTCATTCAGTGAACCACTATAATTGAAATTAGACCGATTGTTAATTCCACTCACAGTTGAAAAAGCAACGGATTCATGAAGATTTGTATTTTTCGATGTATCACTCATCATTGATTCAGTAATGTGAGTCTGCGATAGCTATCATTAATACATAATGAGTTTCGAAAGAGATGAAGTTGATCTACATATAGATCTACAGAGAAAAATTATAGACAAAAGTCAATGTATACAATGTAGGAGAAAGACTAATGATTGAATTACTAATACATCGAGAGAAGAAAAAAGAAGGCTCTCAAATAATAAATACATTGAAATTGGGTTTATACAAAAACACAATAATAGTGAATAAATATATATATATATACTTATATAAAGTAAATAAATAAATAATAATAATCTTATGTTGAATCAGTCTTAATTTGTGTGGACTAATATTTCGATTTCGATTTACTTTCGTTAGTAAATTAGTATTCATGAATACGAAGTAACTACTTAAAAACATGCCTACGCTTTCTATGATAATAGTGATTCTTTTTTTAAACAGGTTTCTTTTTCTTGTCATAGAGAAATGGTAATTTCAAGTAGCTTAACTTTGTCGTTACTTATATCCGTTGAAATCATGCATGAGACGCCTCGAATGTCAATGAGAAAAATATATTCAATTCACATTTTTACACACATACACTAGTCATATTTACATGATAAAAAGAGGAAATAGAAAAGGAAGATAAGACAAAGCAAAATACTATCTTTTAACAGATAATGAAAATTTTTTCCCTCTGAGTCCTCTTATAGAAGTCTTACATTGACACAATTGAAGATGACGCTCAATTCAACAATACAGAAAACTTAATCTGATCTAAGAAGCTTTCTCTTCTTTTCTTTTAGTAATTTAATTTTGATGTTAGTTGTTGAATGTCTGAGAGAAAAATTTCTTGAAAATCTATTCTAAGGAAAAGAGTATTTATGTTTATATTTAAGAAAAATAACAAAAAAAAACAACATAATCTCTCGTTCATGACTATAAATATTACTCGTTTGATAATTTTTGACCAACTCACTGTTGAAGAAAATTTCCTGCATCAGCTGTATATGTGATTTTTTGTTGGAGCTTTATTCTTTCCGTATAGTTACAAAGAAAAAAAACAAATGCCTGTAACTCATTAGTATGGTAATCAGGGATGGCATGATTGTAGGAGCTGGTGTACCACCCCTTCCCTTACCCAAGAATCGGAAAATTTTGAATACTTTGCATAGCTGAGAAGAGGAAAATAGATTCTGCGCATATGGAATTTTCGTTTCTAATCATAATAGTTGAAAAAACTTTCACAACTTGTCCCTTCCCACCACTACAGTTAGAAAATATATTTTCCATCTTCATCAAAGTTCGAACAGTTATGCCAATGCTTGCTATAGCTACTTCGACTCATTGATACGAAGTTCTTGGAAAAGAGAACACAGAAGTAATGGTTGCACTTGAAAGCGTGAAAAATTGAAGATTCTTTTGAATACTCGAAACTAATTCTACAGTAAACTATGTATATTCTCGTAAAACTTATCTTTTTCAATAACTATCGATCCAACGGCAATCGCGAATGTATCTACTCCAAGAAAATATTTGCCGGAGACTGTAGATAATAAAAAAAAATAACAAAGAAACTTACGGCGATGTGTGAATCAAAAGAAAGCCTTCAAAACAAAATGGAACATACACTGAATGAAGAAACAGAACTTTCTTGTCGTATTAATAACACGAGACGTCGTAATTTCACGTTTCACTAACTATTTTTCAGTCTCGTATGCAACACATCTATTATTTTAACTTTAGAGAAAAATCTGCTGTGCCATAAACATCTGTATATGCAGATGGTTCTAAAAACTATTGAAAGTTTATAATAAAAAACAAAGATAAGAAAGAACAAGGAACATTATGAACGGATGTAGCAATACTTTTTGTTCGACCATTTTTTGACCTTCGAGGAACATTTCCGATCGAAGTCTTTTATATAGTTTTGTATTAAACATTTTACATTTTGCTAACAAACAAAACATCGATGCAGTATTTAGAATGTTTTATTGTAATATTATATGAAAAAAAATTAATTAATGCAGAAGTTTTACCTGGCAAGAAAATCAAATCGAAATAGAGCATACTACTTATAAATTTCTCAATAATCATGTAGACAAACGAAAGAAATAGTTCAATGGAAATAAGGAAGAAAAACAGATAACAGACAATCGTCTCGCTAAGCATTACGTTATAAATAAAATAGTATAAAAATTTTACCTTCATAGTTGTATATTTAGAATCTTAGATATTCTATGCATCGGATAATAAAAAGATGCATTCAAAAGTGTCTGTGAACCTTATTATTGTAGAATACTTATAATAATAGTGAACAAATAAAAATTGGAAGACATCAACAACAAAAAAAGAAAGAAAGAAAAAGGAAAATCCTAAGGCATCATCTTCCTTTATGTCCTTTATGTTCAACTTCCGACGTCCGGTCCAGAAAACATTCTTTCTATTACGACTGCTAGTCTACTTTTGCATTGCTCAGTCTGTGATTGAATCTCAATATGTGTGCTTTCTCATCACATTCATCAATAATTGATTTCAAAGACAGAGAATAGCAGTCGTTCACATATGGAACTAATCAGTTTTATTTTGAATGTTTACTGTCGTTGAAAATAGTTTCTATCGAATACCAAAGGAAAAAAGAGTCATAGATTTGATTAGTTTCAACATCAACCAATTATTCATTTTTTTTCTCGTTGATTGAAAACTACAAATCAGTACTTACCCAACTCATTTGACAACTTCTTTGAAAGACATACATAGACTGAAATATCAGTCATTTTCCGTTGCTTCTAGCAACGATTAAATCCATTTCAAGACACAATATACATGGAATTGGTGGCACAAGCATGCAAATATTTAACATAGCTGGTTAGTGTTACACATTTCAATTAGCTATGATTATCAACGTTGACAATACACCGTCACTTTTAAAACACATCAGTGAATAGAAAACAATCACGGAACACAAGGCTTACAAAAAAAGAAAAAGAAAAAGAAAGAAGATAGAATATTCATTCGTAAACGTCTCTAACACGATAAGTTTTCTTTTGCTAGCGAATGCGATCGATCAAAAAAAAATATAAAGCTAAGCATACAGTAAAGGTGAAGAGAAAATCTCAGACATGCTAGACGCACGACATATATTAAACATGAAAGAGTGACAAGCGAATGAACAGACTACTTGCATGCATACTCACTTGTCGACAGATAATGGACTTGTATGCCTAGTGCTTTATTCTCTTGAGAGAATTTTTTCTGGCTGATCTCACACGCATACACACACACACACATATATATATATATATATATATATATATATGTTAAAAACTGACGTTAGATCCATCTGAATTTGAATAAAAATAACTATTATCATGTTTATTCGGTTTAATACTTTTTTCTTCGCAATAACTCATACAAAATAATGTTCTTTTCTCAACGCATTTCTAAATGAACGCATCAATAAAAGCTCTTCAAGCAATTAATAAACCTTTTGTAGAAAAATAGCTATGAGTTTTATTCATACTTGTTTTTCAAAGATTAACATGAGCAAATATAGTTTAGATAATGTTTTGTATAGAAGTGTTTTATATTACTACAAAAAGACCAATGACAAAGAATGCTATCATAAATTTATCTGCAATAAAATGTACATTATTAACTTGATCTCCAATGCCACTCATCATTGTGGAATTACAAGAATGATTCATTTCGCATCAAACATTTTATCTCTCGATCAAGGTCAATGAAATGTGTGTCTATACACAAGGGAGTCTATTTCGATTATTCTTTACGTCAATGCTATAACTATTGTTTTTGTTTATGATTGTATCAAGAGACTGTATCGTTGACTTTCATAGCGTTTTTCATCCAACAAAAACTGATAAGAATACAAAATGTGCAGAGTTTTCTTTTGTTGACTCGAAAGAACTACGATTATTTATTTTTTCATGCATAAAATACGCCGATTTATATTTATTGTTCTTAATGAAATTGTTTTCATTTTTGATACATGCAATATTATTAGAAAAGGCAAAACAAAAAACGAGACATATTAATTAAATTATAGAATTCTTTGATTTTATTTTTATCTGTCAAATGCAGAGATTTGCTTGATAACAGAATGATTGAAATATCACTGGCTCTTCTGATGAATTCACAATTCTGTATAACTATAATCACGATTGATTCCTATTGCACGAAAAAGTAATGGACATGTAAAAGCAATATTGAAGCCAATTGCAAAATAAGTCAAATAATAATAGGGCATTTCAACTTTAGCTAAACGTTTTACTTCAGGATCTTTCGAATCAAGCCCGTAATAAGTACATGTTAAGCGTAAAACTGTTGTTTTAACTATTTGTCGTGTTGCATAAATGATCAGTAGTCCAACTAGTGTACGTAGAAAACAATCACCTAAGTTTGGTGGAATTATTGAATAAAGTGGAGGTGCTAGTGGTCTTTCTAATAAACCGATTTGTTGCATAATTGTAGCTGCTGATAATAAACCAAATGTGCTACCTAATATCACAGTTGTATCTGAACGTGCTGTTGACCATTGCTTTGGACTTGGATAACATTTTATTAGAAATATACCGAGACAAAAATTGATTATAGGCGATAAAGTAAAATTCAATTGAAAATTATCAATAACATTAACATAGGGAAACATTAAAGTGATTAACAACAATGTATACAGCGTACCACCGATGATATCCTATGTATTAATAAGTATAAAGATAAAACTTATAATAGTTATTATGCTTCTCAAACTAGATAAAGCTTGAGCACTATTCGAGATTAATTCAGAGGTCTTATTTTACAAAAAAAATTAAAGCGGATTGAAGATCTTTCGGTGGAAGAAAAAACACACACATATATATATTCTACTAAGTTATTATATCGGAGTTCTAGGTTTTGAACACATTTCAATCTTTCTTTTCGGATTGTAATCATACAATCAAAATAAGAACTACATACGATTTAGCAGCATGCAACTTGAATAGAACTTATCGGATGAAATCCAAGTTCAAATACTTTCCATCAGTCTAACTCTAGATTTAGAACACGTAAATATAATGAAACTCCTTGTTTTGTACTGTTTTCTATCGTTCGATATGAAGTAGACCAATGACACATATAAATAATACATTGATGATCAAAATAGGACACGAATCACGTGTTAAAGATAATAACCTCTCTCTATGTACTACATTGTAATTGAGTAGGATTTTTGAACATTCGATGGGAGAAAACAAAATATGGCGGCTACAGAAATTTCAATGCATATTATAGAAGTCTTTTCCCCATGGATATGCTTTTTCTAGAATTTGTCTTTGATTTTGACACGGGTTGACTTTAACAAGTATAAATTTTGATTTCTAAAACAAATAGTGAAGAAAAATGATGGCACAATTGAGAAGATATGTTAAATTTCGCAAAATATTAACTAAACATCTTATCGATCAATTTGGAATCTTCTCTTTGCTCTTTCAAAGTTTTTTAAATCAGTCATACTTCAATTAAACACCCTGATATTAATGAAATAAGTCCATTTGATAGGAGTATGCAATTCAACTCTTAAAAAACTTTGATCAGGACAAAACATGATCCATCCTTGACAAATGTTTCAGTCGGTTACAATTCTGATTCATAGCCATTGCCATCACAAATTTTTATACGTTCTAGTTTCTGCTCTCATCGTTCAGTGTCTGATGTGAAATTAATTATTTCTTTCCCATGATATTAGTTCGATTTGACTATCTGTAAATCGAAACGATGTATGGCAAAGCTAGACATACGTATTCTCAGACAATATAATTAATTTCTTAGCGACAGACTGCAATTAATGAACAATGGTTCTAGTGACATTCAATATTTTCATTATCATCTAAACACAAGATATACAGAAATTCATGTTTAATCATATCTCATATGATATTCTGCACTTTGGTGTTCTCTCGAATGTACATGATTATGGCATGAGATTGTGATTGTTTAAAATATTCGAAAAAATGTTCTTTTTAACAAGACTAACATGCTCATCGGCGTAATCAACTCTTCATACGAATTCAATACAACATACTTACAAGAAATGTATGCATGCCAAGATAGATTCGGCTAAGACAAACCCATAAACACATGATAGCTGCACATGCCAATCCAATCCACAAATTGAACTAAACAAAAGTTTTTATCTAGGTCATTGATTGAATCGAACTTACCTCATAACGTTGATGTGACAGAAGAACAAGTGATGTAGGAATACCAGATGCAAACATAGCATGTGTTGAAGGGAAACCATATTCTTCAGAGTAACTAAATATACACAGGAAGAGTGAATCAACATCTTAACAACGAAGAACAATTCTTACCGTTTCTCTAATTGTAAAGCTGGAGGTGATGGTCTTGGGATTCCTAGAATATCTTTTGTTGCTTGTCCGATATACATAAAAATTGCCCATAGTATTGCAATTTTTCTTGCGACACATCCATCGATATTCCAGATCCTTGAAAATGAAAAATAAACAGACAGCATCACCAAGTGTATTAATACATATATTTTACCATGTTGGAAAAAATACGATGTAGAAAATTTCATTTCCAAGTGCAGATCCGAATTGAAAAAAGTAATACCAAAACCATGAAGTTACTTTGTAATCAATCTCGGATGAGCTACTACTTTTCTTCTCGTAATTTTCATTTGTACTATGTTTTATTTCTTCAATACATTCATCCAATACATTTGTATCGTACGTTATTTTTCTTTTATGATGTCGATGATGTAAACCATTTGATGTTACAGATTTTCTACTATCATTCATACTATTATTATTTTCATTAGGTTTATATATTGATATTGGCAATATGCCAAAATAACGTTGAAATCGAGCTACATGATCAGAATGATGAAGCCAAATCACCAACGAATATATCTGATTCCACATTGATCTAAATCAAAAAAATTGAATTCATGATTCATTGTTTATTATCATAGAAATAAGATAGCGATAAAAAAATTATTATTTCTTTCTTTTTCTGATTGAATAACCACAGATTGTTCAGTCGATTGTTTTTTTTTTCATCATAATTAATGAAAGAAAAAGAATATTTTTAAGGAAATAAAATGTTTGTGAAGAAAAGAATCATTGTTTCGAATAAAGATTCATTTTTCGAAAAAGTAGAAGAGATCCAATAAAACGAACTAAATCAATTGTTGTTTCTTTTTTGCTTTTTTTCATTGCTACTTGACTCCGAAAATCAAATTATTGATTGATCGATGAGTCACTATGATTTCTTTTGTGACTTTTTTTGATCAACTATTGGATATAACTCAATAGGCTTCTAGCGCTGTCGAGCTATCCGTTGAGAAAATAGATCTATTGTATGATGATCATTGATTGTGAATAGTCATGTATTCCATAGTTTTGAAACATTTTTCCTTGTATTCATTGGATTTCTCATTGCTATAACAACAGTTACGGATGATGGCGACGGCAGCACAATGCATGTCTGTAAAGTCGGATAAAGCAATGGTGGCAGACGTTACATCGAAGTGTTTTCGTAAGAAAATAACGGAAAAATTATCATTTAATGTAAATTTTTATGTATCTATTTTTCATGAATCTCACAGATAAAATTGTACGTGTACATCAACACTTCGAACATTCAAATAAACGTAACAAAGTAAAGTCATTGTATAGAAGATAGAAGAATTTACATAATGACGAGAAGGTATAAAAAAAGGAAGCAGTATTTTGTTTTTTCAATTTTCTACTTTTTCATAGGGACGACTAAGGATACGTGTAAATTTTTCAGAGAAAGAGAGACAGAGTGAATAGAAAGATCCCAAGATTGCGCAAGAAATGTTTTCGTCATTCTTTCGAATGAACACCAGTTCGTATGAGATTTCAATAATTTCTTGCATTTGTAGAATCTGAGCTGAGAACATGAATAATTGCATGAACGAAGTAATCCCAATTGTTTTTCTGTCATTCAACATAATCATAGGATTGCCCTAAAGTTCCTGATTATGATTCACTTTAAAGATCTTTCGTCTGATTCAATTTTTCGTTAGTTATTCAATATCTTTCTTCCGAGAAGAAAGCGCCATTGAAAGATATCATCTAACAATTGGTGTCATTCACTAAAATGTAAAAAAAAAAGTTCTACAAGATAGATATAACCTAAGGATGATATCAATCGTTTTTTTTTCAGTTACATCTGAGCATGGTAAAACCGAAGTGTTCTGTTATTTATCTATTCAAATAATATTCTAAAATACTTATAGTTCTTTTGAATTATTTAGTGCAAGATTCTTTCCCATGAAAGAAGTAAGTCAGAATGAAATTGTCTTTCATACAAATAAGAAATCATGATCGTCAGTGACAGTATATCCAATGATTATGTGACTATAGAGAAAGAAATACTCCATGAATAGAAATTCTCACGTAGCTCAAGACTCAATCCAATATTCAAATGAAAAAAAAGGACTCTATGTACAATTACAATCATGAAACTAAAGGAAATATGAATCCTCATCACAATAAATACTACTGATTCATTATTAATCTTCATTCGAATCAAGTTTTATAGTAAATCTTCTATCGATCAAGAAACAGATCATTGAAAAACTTAGTAGAGACCGATCTCATCAATAAATAATTCGATGTAGAATAAATTTTACTTGATAACTTATCATAGGATACTGTGTATTTCTTTTTGTGGTTTAGATCAAAAATAGAAAAAAGTTCATAATGTCATTTCGAAGTTCATTTTCCATACATAAAACAAAACCACGTCGATTAGTTTCTCGCTCGTCATTAAAATTAACCGCTGAAGAACTTGCAAATGAACATGGAGCGCAATATCAAAAAATTTATACTAGCGTTGGAAATCAAAGAATGACATATAATGTTGAACAAGCTGGTTGGAAATATGGTAACAATTTTTCTATGAAACTGTTCACTATAGTATATGTTTTTTTTCTCTTCTTATGCATATACGTATATAGATGGAACAGTTGTGACATCAATCGATACGAAAGACATGGCTGAACTTGAAAAAACGAAGCAAGATCTAGAAGAAGAAAATAATGATCTTCGGGCGAAAATTGATCTTTTACTTGAAATGCTTGCTGAAGTTAGTGCCGAATATGCACTTCGAAAAAGTGGTTGATCCATTGGACGAGTAGTTTTTTCTTTTGTTTTGCATTTATACGCAGTAAAAAGAGTAGGAAAGAAGAAAAACAATGCATTTAATTAGAAGATAAATACATTTTCACATGATAATTGTAAGATATTAGTAGCATTGGTACATTCTCTAATAAAATTTGGCGAAGAAAAACTTTCTGTTGCTTCATTGTTCAAAAATAATCGATAATTTAAATGGACAGATACAGATTTAGTAGAGTGATAAGAATCAAACACAAAAAGTACAGATTTCAACGATAAAAATGATGATTGATCATAAGGTTGCATTCTATTATCCGTGAAAGATTTACGATGTGTTGTTACAAATTTTTGTTGAGTTGATAAGATGTAACATTAATTAGTCTAAACTAAAACTAGTCATGTCCATCATTATTCATATAAAAACATGAACCGACTTCAAATATGTATCATTTCTATTTCGACTCTCAAAGCATATGAATTGTTATCATGCAAAAAGTGTCAGAAGTTTTTACTGACAAGTCGGCTGGTGGTATGAGTGAAGTAACCAGCATAGGCAAACGGGAATGAAAATTCTACAGTGACAATGTCTATTGAAAAAATCCTGATTTCGAACGATTGTATATTCTAACAAGCTTTTATAGTCAAAAGATTTCAATACAATCGTCATGATCGACGGGTATGAATACGTGATGACATTCATCAGAATCGTACAATTTATTTCAAGCAATGTACAAGAGAAGTCGTTTTGATTGCTAAAGTAAAAATTCAAATTATTATCATGACCAATAATATCTAGTTCAGAATAGAATTATTTCAAATGAATAATTTCCTCGATGAATATTACTTTTACTTTTATGCTTATTCTTTGTGAGTTAGAAGAGTGTAAGCCATGATATTGTAGTACAATTCTCAAAACATCATTCAATACATATGTTTTCAGTGAAGTACGCTTTCGTGTACTTTAATGAATTTTTTTCATGAAAAATTTATTTAATAACATTCATTACTCGATAAAATCTATCTAAAATGAAATCGTTAAAAATACATAGTTTTCTCAGTGGAACAAATTATTGACTTTTTTTCTATCACACAAATAGTATTTCATGTAGATCATCCTTTCAAAATTACGTAACTCGTTAAATAATTCTATACTAGTTCAATTCTTGAGCGATATATCATTAAACTGTTTCTATAGTTATTCAAAGAGCAATCAACGTGAAAATGTAGATCCATGAAAAACAAGCTCATTTTACAGAAATTTTGAATTGTCATATACCTATCTGAAATACGTAATTCAGAGTTAAATTTAAAGAAAACCGTAGTTACAAATATTTGATTATAAGACTTGTTCAACGAAATCAAAGTGTAATGTGATCTTATCTGTGAATAGTAGTGTTGATTCAATTTTCATAGTCTTAAATGAATCTTCTTCGTTGTTTATTAAGAAATATATTTTAATCCTTGTAAAAGAGACATATTGTCATAGAGCACGAGTACCGAAATAATGAATTGAAGTAAATTTTAGTATTCATGAAGACATGCGTTAATAAATTTCAACTAGTATTTAACATTGAATACATTCCATAGTTCTTTCATGGTTTCTCTCGTCAAAAAATCTTATCTTGATAGCTTTAATTCAGAACAATGTTTTGTATGTTTGAAGAAGATGAATGTTACCTGTTTTTTCGATACTTGTATAAGATTTGTCAGAATACTCAACGATTTCTTTTCCTTATTTTTCAAATACAAATCATATAACAGTTAACACGTTTATGAAGTCTATTTATAAACTAAGAAGAATATAACGTGCACCGAAACAAAATAATAATGGTAAAGAAATATTCGCTCGTTTTGAATGACTTACATCACTCTATGACAGTTATTATGCTTACATGATGGTCTACAGATTTAAGTTCACACTTGGAATAGTATCAAAACATTCATATATATATATATATATATTGTGTTTCTCATACGTCATTCGGCTAATGAGAGAAACATTCCAGATGTCTTATTAGATTTAACTGATCCTTTTCCTTTCATGATTGTTAAATATTCTATTATAAATTCTTAAATGAATTTCGATGGTTATTTCTTCGTTCCCCGACTATGAATACTTAGATTTTTCTCTTGTAATGCAAAACACACTAATTCACTTAAAATACTTGACTTCTATTCTCATTAAACATGAATATTTCTAGTGATGACTTTTATGTTGTTATGGCATAATAATTGAGAGTAGGATGTGAACCTTCTATCTAGATATCGATGAAAACAGAACAATAATGACGTCAACTATTATGCACTAGATGTGATATCTTCATAGAAGATCAAGAGCTAGTTAGTTATACATAAATATATATATTTATATATTAATGAGATCTCAGCTAGTAGACTTTGACACGCGTACGAATGGCAACGAAACCTGGAAGAAGTTCCGTCGATCAAACTAAGCAACAAATTCTGATACATAGTGAAAAGCATGAGATTATTTTTTATGAGAAAATATCCCAAAGTATATTTTTCAGATAACATTGAAACAGCCCTTATGTTCGTGTCACATATGATAGTATATTACTACTGACAGAACGTATGAAAAAAAAACAGTAAAAAAATAGAATGGAAAATGTCACCATCGAATAATAACAACTAGACGAAACAATATATAGCGCATTGCTACCAACAAATGTAATCAGCAACTGTGGAAACATATTCCTTGTACATGATACAGTGTGTTGTTTAGTATTTTTTTTTCGAATAGCAAAGTTCTATTGTTTGATGTAGAGAAGACCTGAACGATTGAAATATCGGTAAGTATGATAGATATGAAATAAAGTTAGATAAGCAATATTCTGACTTTCGGTTTTCATTTAGACTACCAGATGAAGCGTTTAAGTATTCTACATTTAAAACAAAGAAAATAAATTGCAAAAGATCCATCGTTTTTAAAGAAAATTGTGAGGACAGAAATCATTTCAAAGTTTTTACGAGCATAGATTTCAATAGTTACTACGAGAGAATCATTGTAATCAAAGAAAATACTTGAAGAGAAAGCGTATCTGATTAAAAATTTTCGAAGCCCAAACTTGATGTATTCTATGTAGAGAGTTGTCAATTTTATTAAAAGTTCGTAGGTTGAATTCTTTCAAAATAAATGCTAATCTGATTTACTGTCTTTCTTATCGTACAAAAATGATGGTTTGATAAAATACCTGGAAGAAAAACATACTAAAAACAATTTATACAACCATTTTTATCTGTAATCGAATCGTGCTAAAATTAAAAATAATTATTGTTTTGCATTGTATTTATGAGAAAAAGCTTGTACATCATTTTAATTAGTTCATTCACTCATCAACTGTGCTAATTTTTTTACAGATTTTAAATTTTGAAGAATGTCAAAGTCAAACAGCTTGTGTCTTAGAGATACTATTAAAGAAAAAACAAAGTTATCAGTAGTATCAATGCATTCGTTATAAAGTTAATGTTCATTTCATTTTATTGACATAACCAATGATATGATCTTTCATGTAACCTAACTTGTATCTCACTATTAATTTTATACACATGTAAAGCATAAGTGCAGTTACTATCGTTGATTTCCATTAAGATATTGTGATCAAATACTACTCGATTAAACTGGATATTTGTCGAAAAATCAAGGAACTTGCGTATGAAAACTACAATTGTCGCGTTAAGATATAAGAGAAAGTACATTTTGAATGATAATGCCTTCTTCGATAAGAAAAGTATAAGTTTAAGACTAGTGTATTCTTTTTATAAAGTAAACATGAATAAATTATTATCAAAAATGTCGGTACAATTAGTCGCATTTCTTTTTCTCTAATCTATATTTGTAGGAATTCATTGAATGTGAATTAAATCTTTTGACATGCTTCCAAGATAGCAATAATCTAAATATTAGACAGAGAAAACTTATTTCATTGACGCTTACTGTTAGATTTTTTTTTTATATATCTATGAATATTAACTTGCACATTATACTAGATGTAATATTCTTATCTTCTACATATTCAAATACATACAGATCGAAGTGCAGAGAAGTTTACAAAAAAAAATGTCATATGAAATTATCATCATGATTATTTATTAAGAACCAACAAGTTGACTCTCGTCTATATACATATACAAATATGTTCATTACAAATCATCAACATTTGTGTGTGTAATAGATCGCTTGCTGTCTTCTTTTCTTACAGAATCGTTTCGGTTCAATGAATAGAAGAATATTATGAATAACCTAGAAATCAAGTTCTAGCACATGATGTTCTCTCGAGACGATGCATTTTTCAGCATCGTCTTGTTTTGCATTCATAAATTAAAGGAAAGATTCTTAGTTTAATATTTGCCAATGACTATAGCAAATATTAATATCAACATAACAATCACTCAACTAGATGAAGCCTTTGAATGGTTTTACTTTAAGAGATTGTTCATCGTAAATTAAATGAGATCTATTAACATATGTCAAAACTAATACAATTCTGATCGTAAAAATCTCGATAGTTTTTATCTTCCTCTTTTCAGCTGATGAGAGTTCTACATATTTCATGATTTCGCTATTCTTCAGAAAGTATAACTTGAAACCACATATGTAACTGCATACTGTTTGACCTCCTAAGCCTTTCTTTTTTTTTTCTTCGTAACTCTCAATGATATATTACGTTCTGAGTACGCTTGATTTTTTTCTCTGACATGTCAATCTCATTTGTATATGCGAGTATGATAGTTAGATTTGTGAGTCTTGACTATATAAGTACATCCATCTCCTTCGACATCTATATAGCAATACAATACAATGGTTTGTCCTTCCAACCCACATGCACGAACAAACGAACAACCCGAGAGGCAATGCAGCCTATTATCTTTGCAGCACCATCGTCCTCATCACATCACATCTGTTTCCCTTCGCTTGTGTGCGCTCTTGTACGCTCGACTACTGCAGCGACAAAATTCTCTCGTTCCACACACACTTATAACTCTTTTTCTTTTTTTGCTCGTTGTGATGATGAAGCACAAAAAAAAAAGGCTCGATGTTCTTCGTTTTTTCCTCCTTCTCAAGCGACCAGTAAGTAAATTCTCCTTGTCAAGAAAGACTTCTCATAAGAATATATATATTTTTCTCATAAAAAAAATCATTTCTCAGCTAATGTATCCTAAATTTATGCATAAAATTTGAAAAATCGTTCGTATTCAAAGGATTTAGAATCATCTCATCAAATTTAATAATGAATATTTTTGTTATAAAAAAGTCTTCTATTATTACATAGACTTCTAGATATTTTGCTGTATGAATCTATTTATTTTCCTCTCTTTTTCTTTTCTTACTAATTCTCGAGCATGTAATGAACGTATCGCACACAAAGAAAAAGAAATATAGCGTCGTTATCCAGATTCGTACTCGCACGCTCGTTCGTTAGTTTGCTCGACATTCCCTTTTTTTTCCTCTATCGTTTGCGAATGAATAATAGATAGAAGTAAACCGACAACGGCTACAGGCTTGAAATACTATATTCTTTATGCATTTGTCGTCGAACAGGAGAAAAAAAGCAATGCGTGTGTGTGCGTGTGCGTGCGCATGCATAGACGATAAGCAAAAAGAAGAGAAAAAAAGCGTCCGTTTGCTTGCTCGCACTGTTATCGTACGAGCGCACGCTGACTCGCGCAATTCATTCTGCCGAGCAAACGCGGGAATACAAATGGCCATGTACGTATCATGACGAAGATGTGGGATGTGGTATGGAAGAGAAAAAGTTGGAAAGGAACGAGAGAGAGAGAGAAAAGTAAAAACACAGAGTACACGAACGAATCGGTCGTGTCATTTGAAGTCTTCTTTCCATTGTTATCGTTGTTGATAATGATGATTAAAAGCAGAGGAAAGAACAAATACACCTAGTAAAATTCTAATATTGGAATTCGTACTAAATTATTCATTAAATATAGACAGTACTACCCTAAATCTTTTGTGTAAGAAGTACACTGAGCGTCTATTAATGATTCTTTACACTCCTCAACAAGTTGTTCTCTCTTTCTTCTGTACATTAAATTACATAGCCGCCATTGGCAATAGATACAGAACAACAAAGAAGAATACATATTGGTTATTTAGAATGTGAACCCCCACCATTGTCTTCGTGTTTGCTCTGAAGTTCTCATATGAGTTAATTCAAACCCGTTCGGTCTATTGTTTGTTAATAAAAGCCACCAATATAAGAGAGAGAGAGAGAGCAATGCATATGCAATCTTTTTCAAGCGTCCATTTCGTTCGTATACTAATTCTTTCTTTTATATGACCATCGTCATATTGACCGTACGTGAGACATCATCAATAGTCAAAAGATAGATGGGATCTCTGTAGATTAAGTGTATACATCTATAAGTGTATCGTTTTATACATATATATATATATGTTTATTGTTTTTGACGAGTCCTAACTTTGTCCTTGTCTTTTTTCTGTCGTCTTTGTAAGATCAAGATTATTAACAAATGAATGATTATCACTCTTTGCTTTTATTTGTCATCATAATGAAGAATGATGACGTGGCATGTAATAGTATGAAGAAAGAAAGGCAGTCGTATACGAATAATATTTCATATTTTTCAATGCGATAAAAATGAACCAGCCGAAGCAATGTGCCTATATGTCCTTTTAGAATGCTTATTTTTCTTTTTTCGATAATCATGACAAAAAAATCTTATTTCATAGCCCCTATCCATATAATAAACATTTTTTTTCTCCTCTTCTCCTATGTGCATCACCTTTGGAAGCATAGATTTCCATCAATACTATATTGCTAACATAACAAAACAGCGTAACAATCGAACGGGAAAAGAGAAATCTTTATTAGCACGTGAATATTTCGTCTCCTAAACACATATAAACAGAAAGGAAAAAGAAAAAAAATCATCATAATGTAGTTCATTCATTCATCGTCCGAATTCGATGGGGCAAATGTTCGATTTTCAGTCAGTCAGCTACTAGTAGTAATAGTATACGTGCGTAACCGAGTGCATATCCTTTTCTACGTATTTCGAATAGTAATGATCGATATATGAAAAGGAAAGAAAAAAGAAAATATCTTATTCATTCTAGATTCGATGAATCGACCTCTTTTTCGAGCACGAAATCTTGATCCGAATAAACGTATACGATTGCTCGTTGATCAACATGATGACAACAATAATGATCTCAGTAATTCATCAACAAAATCAGCACCTAGTAACAATCTTCTCGTATCTCTTTCATCTACGTCCACAAATCAGACAACTCAACAATCGACTGGATCAACTTCACAATTATCACAACGATGTGTGCCACAAATGCCATTCGTATCGGGCATGGAACGAGAGGAGGAAGCGGTAGAAATCTCTTGTTTTCTTTCACTTCTTTATTTTTCATTTTAATTCCTCGAAGAATCTCTTAAGAATCGAATTAGATTTGTTTTTATTGCATTATCTGATAGAAACTTCTAGCCGATGAGAACGGAATTCGATGTATGAATCATTTCATAGTATTCATATGTCATTGATACTTCTTATTTATATTTGACAGATCTTCATTTTGAGTATAAAGTAGTTTGAGCTAGATTTAATTTCATTGCTTAGGAAATCTGTCATATAGGAGATGAGATGAGGTTTGGCTAACTTTAACAATGAACATTCATCGTCGTGTTTCGAAAAGAAACCAAATGCTTTCTTCTAGGAATATCACCTTCAAAATGCTCTCGATGCTCAATGTCGACTTGGTTCAGCTAAATTTCGTGCTGTACCTGTACCTGATCTATATCAAGATCCGAATAGTCAATCGATATATCCAGCCAATGTTGAATTACCTAAACAACTTATTCGTATTCAACGTAGATACCAACAAATAACCTATCGTATTTTTGTTCCATAGTTTCTATTTTCATAGCTTTACAACTTGAATCTGATGAACCTGAATATGATATGGATGAAATTGATCATAATTGGTTTCATAAAACAGCTTGTAGTGCATGTCCGAATCTTACGCATATTGAATATGAAACAATTATTGACAGACTTGAGAATGCAAGTACGCGCACACTTGTTTCGTTGGATGAAGCACGAGCATTGTTCGCATCTTCGACATCATTGATGAACAATGAATTACATTTAAATACTGTTTACGATTTTTGGTGTAAACGCAGAACAACACGGGTACATTGCATTAAGTATAAATCTTATTTAAAAAAAGAAACAAGAAATTTAGATCGAACACATCATTGAATGTGTTTTATCAATCTGATATCATATTTCAGCGGTTCTTTTTGTTCTAATTCTATTTAAAAATAATTAGGGCAAACGATTGAAGCCAGTTTTGCTCACAGAACGTGATGTCAAAGAAGAAAAAGGAAAACATCATCCATATGTTGCTTTTCGACGGCGCGTTGAAAAAATGACAACAAGAAAAGTAGCAAATTTCATATGTAAAAATTTTACATTAACTTTCTATTATTGTATAGAATCGAAAGAATGATGAGCAAGCCTATATGTCAATGCTCAAGTTACGTTCGAATTTCGAGGCCGTCGTGTAAGTTATTATGATAAGAATTGTTGTTTTTTCTCTATACTGTTGAATGACTATGATTTCTATTGTAAAGTAAGTTAACAAATTTGATCAAACTACGTGAAACCACCAAAGCATCATGGCTCGAATGTGCACTAGCAATATTTCAAGCACGGTACGCGCCCTGCCCACCCGTCGTCGGTGGCAACCGGAGAGTCTCGCTTAGTGAGCTCTGTGTGTTGTCTGCCTTTTTATTCTATGATCGTCCAGATGTGAATCGAAACCGGATGATGAAGCAACATCGACGAACCCATCATCGACTTCATCGTTTTCGACAAATCACGATCGAAATCATCATGCTCGTTCCCATTTGAAAACATCTTTATTGATGAACACCAATAGTAATCTAACAACAATTCAACATCAACAATTGTTAACACAATTGTTAAGAATTGAAAATCAAAAGAAAAATCCATTGATAACATCAACACTAGCTAGTCTACTACAAACACCGATACAGTCACATTCCCTATCAATAGATTCTCATGATCCGTTTCATAGGAAGATTAAAAAATTGAAAACATCACATCGTAAAACGAATCAGGTATGTTAGTTTATTTCAATCGATTATTTTTGTTCTTCTATGAAAATATTGCTTGTTATTTCATAGACTGATAAACTAACACAATTGTTGTCTTCACCAACCACACCATCATCACCTAGTGTACATAATATGGGATTGACAACAACATCAATCTCACCACAATCTATCTTTGAACGGTTGTCAACATCAAATGTTGTTTCTTCAAATTTACAACAACAAACAAATCGACGTCGTTTAAAAAATTCTCTATCAGGAACAATAAAACAAGGGAAAACTAATCGAAATTTATCACCTGCTGACATATGGTCTCTAGTAGATAGTACAACGTCAGGTAGTGGTGCAATCTTGCTTAAAGCTCAGTTTCTCGAAGCAGCAAGAAAAACACAACAAAAAGAGGTAACATCAAAAACTAATAAGATTCATAGATGAGTTATAATTGAATTCGTTTTTTCTTTGTTCTAGGAACTTGATAATAACACAAGTCGTCGTGTTATTTTGCAAGATGGATCATCTGTATTGTCAAATACAAATGAAAATAATGATAGTAGACTAGATGAAACGGGAACGAGTATTGATGATGAAGAACCCAATGATCCTTGGCAATTTAGGCCTAAAACTGGATGTAGATATCTTCGGGTAATTAAAATATAATTTAGAAAATAGAACATTTTCTTTTTAATAATAACACACAGCTCTTGTTTTTTACGAAGTATAATTTAAATCATAGATACCTTTGAATTTGGAGTAAAGCAATCGATTGTGTTTTTAATTCCTAAACCTTTTCTCTTAGTAAAAGACCTTAGCCCATAAAGATAATAACGTACCATCATTACAGACATTTTACGATTAGTCATAGCTACTTGTACTCGAGAAAACTTAATTTGCCCAGATTGCGAAAGAACTACCATATAATTAATCAACTTCTCAACAATGAATAACAGTTGAGATTCAATCACGATCATTATCAATACAAAACTAAACTTTAATGTCACGATCTCGAAATGATAAAACCGAGAATCGGGTGCTAGCTATCAGGCGTTTGAAATGAACATAGGATCTATGTAACACAAACGATTGTCTATTTTCTACAAGAGTTTTACTAGATTTCATAAAAATTCTAATCGCTACAAAATAGTGATACAATACAAAGGTTGAGTTGTATCTTCGGTTACAATTGAAATCTGTATTTAGTTATTCTTTGGCGCCGATAAAACGTACGAATCCTCATCAATGATTTGTTTCAAAACTATTTTTGAAATGTTTCATACTGATTTCTGATATCATTGTAAAATATGATTTTAGAGTAGAAATTAAAATAAATTGTTTATTTTTAAAAACATTTTTCAGCCTATTGATCAAGATCACGAACAGCCAACTCAACATCATCGTTCAAGTTTTTCATCCTTCTACTCTGTTGCCTGTTCTGAACGCGGTCATCTCGGAAAACGACGAGTACGCATTGGTCGAGGTGGAAGGTATATAGTCACTCTTGTTTTCCATCAGATTGAATGCGTTGGGTACGTCAAATTTCTTCATTTAGATTACTTTACGATCGTCATGTAGAACAAGAGAATGACGATTCTATGAATGAAGTTCTTTCATCATCGTCAGCAACTAAATCACACTTTACAGAAAAGTATGTATGATTAAAATGTTTCGGTAAGTATAATATTTTCATAAAATGCTTAACGTTTGATTTAGACCCGTATTATGGCGTATTTCTTCTCAACCATCACTTACCGAATCCTATCATTTACATTCACATTTAACAGTTCATGATCACACATCATCACTAGCTCATCACTGTCAATCTAAATCATCATCATCATCAGCAAGTTTAATACAATTTCATGATTCATTCTATGATGTAAACGATTCAAATCAATCGTCATCATCCAATCTATTCGGTAAACATAAACCGGCGATTTCAATTGATCTCGATCATCCGTATTCATGTTCGTCACGTCGTGTTATTCAAGCATTAACTACATTAGTTGAACCAGAATTACCATCACCGTCGTTGCCATCACCACCGCTAACAACTCCTATATCTACATCACAGCAGATTATGCTCGTATCAACACCTCCTACACCACCACCATCATTGTCTTCGATGATTAATAATCATCAAAGAGATAATCTTCAGCAACAACACCAACAACCTTTATATACGAAATCATCATCAACCTATGGTCTTTCTCCATCGACAGCATTTTCTTCAGCACATCATCACTCACATATTATTCCATCAACGCCAACACCTTCAACATCACCATCATGTGCTCTTGTACAATTCGTTCATCTTCATCGTATACTTCCATCAACGAAAACCCATAATTTTACATCATCAACTCCGGTGACTACATCAGATTCATAATAGATGCATATATATATATATATATATGTATGTATGTATGAAGGTCTTGTTTTCATCATTATGGGTTCATAATCCCTTTATTGTGTATGCGCACATGCGCGTGTGTGTATATTTTTTTCATGTGTTTTCCCTCCCGATATTTTGGTTTGTTTGTTTGTTTGTTGTTTCATTTATTTCTATTCGTCCTCTTTCTTCTTTTTTTTATATGTTTGTTTCTGTATGTGTGATGATTTTTTTTTCTTGTTATTCATTTAATATCGAGAAAAAAAAGACAACACACTCGATATTATTTCGAATGACAAAATAGATTGAACACACACAAAAAAGAACTAAAGCAAGAAAGAAAATACAACTTTTCGGAGAAAATAGGTTCTTTCAATAAAGAGTGTTCCGATTGTCCATGTAATGTTAAATATATACACAACGAATTTCGTTCGACTTTTTTTCTTCTGTCAATTAAATATCAAATGAATCATGTGATTGATGTTTTTGTCTTGGAATAAAAAAATTATTTTTACAAGTAAGTCTACTTTAGTCAAATTAAACTAATAGGATGGGATATCATCATGTCATTGCAGCTGGGTACAGTTGAAAGTTACTCATTAGAGTATTAGTTTTTGTTCGATATTTTAATTTATTGAAACTTTGAACAGAGTGTTTTACTGGCGTTCTTCGACGTTGGATGCAAATCTCATACAGATAAAAAAAATTGATGAAATAAAGTTCAATGTCACATGGTACTGTGTTCTACAACATTTTATTTATGATATTGTCACATGAATTCATTCTATATTGTAATGAATCAGACAAGTCGATGTATGTATATGAACATAGTATCTATATGATGCGGTTGATTTCAATATATATACAATATGCTGAACTGTAATTATGTTTATCCATAGCAATGGCGAGAAGATATCTTACAAATGAGTTGAAACGATGTTTATACATAGACGTTGAATTGCATAGAGTTCATCTGGCACGCAACTGTTCATATATAGTCTCATTAATCAAAAGAAATCGATCATACTATTTGACAACAAGATATGCTTATATATATATTAGATAGTTGTTAAAGAGAAAAATTATAATAGTTTCGCCTGAATTTTTGAAACAATATATCGAACAAAGATTTTCTAATAGATATCCGAGAGAATTGAAAAAAAAATTAAAGTGTGTAATACATAACTAACAACTGCAACAATTATGATGCATACCGTATGACATACAAACGAGCAATCATCAAAAAAACGTAAACTAGTCATCAATGAGAAAAGCAAGACTTCATCTAACGATATGACTGTCTTTGATAAAAGAATATTCATAAAATGTAAAACAAGGATATGCATTTTCACACGTACGCTAGTTAACAAGGCCAATGAGCAATAATAAATAGTTGATGACATGAAAACTGATTTATATAAAAATGTGATTGACAAAGAAGGACTAAGAAACTTCGAGATAAAATAATTTAGTCTCATTCATTAGAATTTCGACATGTTTCATCGTTAGAGATGGTCAATTTTTATTGTCAAGAGTTGGTATCTGTTCAAAGACTGAGTTACATTCAGATCCCCTAAAAATTCAATTATCAAAGCTTCAATCAACGTCATAACTACGCAGCAGTGCGTGCAAAACTATTTCAGAAACATTGGGAATTTCACATATTCTAGAAATTTCGATAAACACCAAAGTACTGAAATTTCGTATATTAAATAATTTTCAGAAGTACCAAACAATTCAGAACAAAAATGATGGAAATTTCCGAAACTTCCTTGTGTAGAAGTCTGAGCAGTTCTGGAAAGGCTAATTTCCTTCGAAGTACACATCGATCAACATAGACATTCATTCATATTCCAACCATTGTCGTCAGAAGATTTTGATTCGATGTCTTCGTGAAATTTTTTAATAACTATAATATATGTCAAAACATTTAAATTAGAGATGAAATAATATCGTATGTATAATATGTACGCGAAAGAAAAAAAAGATCATCATGAAACATATGAAAAGGAATTGTTGGACATATCTTCTGGTTCTTGTTGTTGACCAAAATGAAAAAGTTGTTGTTGAGAAGAATGTTTATGAACACTATCATGTGAATATCTTACAAATTGTTCGTATTGTTCATTAAGTTTAGTGGTTAATATTTGTTCATACTGTTCACGTATTAATTTATCTTGGTCACGTAGAAACCGAGCGCACATTTGAGCAGTTTGTGTATACGTAAACATAGGAATCTCATCCGCCGATGATGACGTTGCTAATGCAGTAAGTGAACACGACTTTAATGAAGGCTTTTTATTCGACGGTGATTTCGTAAATATGGATTGCTGTTTTGACGGAGATGACGTACTATTGATGGCAAATGTTGTTGGTGATAATTTTATTTCTGCCCGTTTCCGCTTCACACCTTGCTCAACTGGATCGAATTCCAGTGAACGTTTCAGTGATGCAACTGCTAACATACTATATACTGAGTTAAGAAATGACAAAAAAAAAACCAATCGAACACAAAAATGAAAAGTAATAATAATGTGTACGACTATTTCTTGCTTCGACAGAGAAGAGGGGAGAGCGAGAGGAGGGTTTTTATATATACAGAAGACACAGTCATGTCTTTGTCTACTCTTTATCAACCAATCAAACGTTGAAGGTTTACAAAAGCTATTTCATGTATGTGATATAGTGTTGAAGAAACAAGCATTGAAAAAATGAGAAATTAATATTTTTTAAAGATATTATACAGATGAATGCTAGATGATGACGCTTTTGATCGGAAGATTTCGATTGGTTCACAAAAATGAACAATCCTATTGGCAGTGGGACTACTCTATGGGAAGCGATCGAAAAGAACTCGGACTACATCGGTACGGTAGAGAGCCTGTCTAATTTCAAGTGCATCATAAAAGAAATTTGTAATTGTTGATAGTTTAAGTTTTTAAGTTATAAAATTGAGTTTTCATTAAAAAGACATCGATTTCAATGTAGCTGTTTAGGGATAGGACATATTTTGCTTAGCAGAGAATAAATCAGTCTAATATTATACGAAGTAATCTCTGTACGGATCTTGAAAATGTCTTCTTACGACTGTGATTACTCTCGATACCGTCCCAACATTAGAATTGTCGAGTCACTCCTATTTTTTCATTATAACTACACATATTTATCACGTTCAGTCTCACGTTGACTTATTTTAATATCATATTTGAGTAGATCTTATATCAGTCGAATAGTAGAACTCATTTTGTACAAATTATTGTTCCAACAAACACAAGTAAAAAAGATATTAGGTCTTCGAAGTTTTACACAATGGCATTAATTCAATATTTTAAAAAAATATTTTCATGCTGTATGATGAGATGAAACGGAAAAAACCAAGTCAATAGTCACATATATATGCTGATCTTCAATTTTTATTCGTGACTTTATAATAAAATTGTTCTTTTGTTTCTGCACATGAGATAATGTTGATTATATTTCAGATCTCTGTTCAATGGAAAATTTAAGTAAAGATGATCCATTTCTTAGACATTTCGAAACATTGATAGATGAAACACAAATCAATACAAAATCATCTAAAACTAAAGTAGATCTATTTTCATCATCACTTGGTTCTTGTCAATATTCATCGACTTCATCAGATAAACAACCTATACTTCCTTGTCCAGTATCAACAATTGATTCATTTTCAATAAAGAAATCTCTTTTGTCAACTATCGATGCATCCGGTAGTCACTTAACACCATTACAATTTGATTTTTTCTCATTGATTCATAATTATTATGATATTTATTATCCAAATCGAACGAATGTGAATGATGTCGGTGAACAATTACGATTTGTTATTTGTCTACATTTAATAAATCATGTTTTAAAAACTCGTTCTCGTGTATTATCACACAATGCAAAATTAAAAGAAAATCCTGATCTCGATTATCATGATCAAGGTTTTACAAGACCGAAAGTTCTCATTATTGTACCATTTCGTGAAAGTGTTCGACGAATTATAAATTGTTTCGAAAATCTCTTATTAACAATGGACGACAGTGAAAAAAGTGATCATATACAAATGAGCCATCGAAAACGGTTCAAAGAAGAATACGGTGGTGGAGAAATAGATAATGAAACCAACGATGGAAAATTTCAAAGAGCATCTAATGAATATAATGAAATATTTGCTGGCAATATTGATGATCATTTTCGATTAGGTAATTATAACATATTGTTCTTCTAGAATATTGAGATTAATCATTACTAGTGAATCATTGTGCTAAATATTCACTTGCTAAATCTTTATTCAAACACCGATAAAAGAAACGGTTTCATCTTTCTCGATGAAATTAAATAAATAATACTCTGTTTTATAACATGTGCTCGTCAGAGTTGACGAAAAAGAACTAAGTACGAATTATGATGAATAATCTACTTGCACATTTATGGTCGAATGAAAGTTTGCATGGCACTGTTGTTTCTAGTTTTGATAGGTAGACAAGTTCATCAATAATATCTATGACATTGTAAAAATCTAGTGACTTTCGCACTGGCCAAGCCATATTCTTCTTGCTTTACTTTAAATCGGATGTACATTTTTCTTTAGTGTTATGTGAACTATGCCTACGATTAAATGGTGTAGTCAGTTGAAAATTCATTAGCTTCTGATATACGGACGACCGTTTCATACAAAAATTGTAGCAAGCAATAATCGCATCTTTTGATTAACTCGATTCATTTTGTTGCGTCAGTTCAATCTTGAAGACACCATGTAGAAAAAAACTTATACTTTCATGCAGACCTTCATACAGATAAACCTTTCGTGTTCATAAGGACACTGAAACAGTACTTAAGTGACTTTAACATATATGTCAATAGTAAATACTTTTTTAGGTTAAAGAAAAGAACAGGTTTTATTTTTATTCTTATAACTCGTGCTATTTCGCAATGAATTTCGATTGACCTAGAATTTCATTGATAGAATATTCATGAATTATTCTCAAGAAAAAAACATAACTGCGTACTACTCACCGTTCGAGGTCTATCTCTTGCATGAAACAAGAAATACTATTTCATATTCCAGTATGACAGAAGCATAGACTCTGATCGTTTCGAATTGGTACTAGATATATCAGGTGAATCAAATAGATATTATGCAATGTCGAGCGGTGAATGGTTCACAAGCTAATTTTCCTAGAAAGGAGAATCTTGATGAAAAATATTTGAAATTCCTAAGTTTACAGTTCAATGTTCGGAAATAAGTTACGAGAAATTTTACTGTTTTGATATCGTTAAATTAACAAAAACAATATTTCTTTTATACATATACAAATATTTGCTTCGTTGATTGAAATCTTTTTATCGTCCCACTAAATTTAGAATACTCGGACAGAGAATGTCTCAAAGCAAGAAACAAACTATAAAGACTAATCTTCCGTCA
Organism: Rotaria macrura; assembly: GCA_900239685.1. Taxonomy (NCBI): domain Eukaryota; kingdom Metazoa; phylum Rotifera; class Eurotatoria; order Philodinida; family Philodinidae; genus Rotaria; species Rotaria macrura. The sequence goes on from OENT01000279.1 coordinate 87,922, forward strand.
AACGAAATATCCTATGGAAATTCATTTTAAAGCATAACAACTGGGCGAGATTTTCATAGTGATTCTCAATGAATGAATATGAAAAGTGGATAGAAGCAAATCTAACTACGAAAATTATTTAATGATGATAATGAAAAATCGAAAAACTTCATATCAATCACTCGATAATTTTAATGTGTTGCTTTTTCAAAATCTCCAACTTCGTTATCTTCATGAAACTCTTTTTCTTATCTGTATTTTTGTGTTTTGTATTTAGTTATTCTGTTTTTTCTTTTAGGTATATCTGTAACACGTAAATCATTGAAATTTTTTCAATCTGTATACAAATCTGATTTTTTGATTGTATCACCTGTTGGCCTTCGAACACTTCTCGAAAAACGTCGTCGTAAACGTAAACGTGATCAATCATCGGACAATTCCGAATCCGATAGTGATGATGATAAAACCAGTGATAATAAATCATCGACCGTAGCTGATTTTCTATCGTCCATTGAATGTGTCTATATTGATCAGTTGGATATATTATCGATGCAAAATCTTGACCATCTCTTCTATATACTAGAAAATCTAAATTGTATTCCGGAACAAGCAACATCATCAACAGATTTTTCTCGTATACGTCATTGGTCATTGAACGGTTGGTCACGTTTCTATCGTCAATTGATTGTTCTGTCATCATTCACAAGTCCATTATTTCTTAGTTTATTTCATCGGTTTTCAACAAATTACTCAGGACAATGTTTAATTCAACCATCATTTCCATTGAATGGTTACATACGTCCATCGCCGACGTTTCATCAACAATTTCAACGTATACCAGTATGTGATCCAACATTAAGATTCAATCATTTTATTGAGCACATCCTACCTCGTTATGATACATCGACATATGATCATACATTGATTTATTTATCATCATATTTCGACTTTGTACGCTTGAAAAATTATATGCGTAATGAAAAACATAAACAATTCAATTATTTAACATTGAGTGAATATTCAACGAAAAAACAAATTCTTCTAGCACGAAACATATTCTATCATCGTGAAGTACGATTTTTACTGATGACAGAACGTTTTCATTTTTATCATCGTTATCGTATCAAAGGTATACGTCATGTATTATTCTATGATTTACCATCATATGGACATTTCTATCCCGAAATAGTACAATTTTTAACATTGCCACATGTTATTGATAAGAAGAAATCAACACGAACAAATCAAACCGATGAACCAAGCACATGCAACGCATTGTACGCGAAAGAAGATGCATTAAAATTAGCTTATATTCTAGGACAGAATGCTGTTACTGATTTGTTGAACTCAGAAAAAAGTACACATTTGTTTACGAATAAATGAACAAATGAAAAAGAATTGTTATGAAAATAAATATCAAATGAGAATTCAACGAATACGTTCGCCTTCCTTTTTCTATAAATTTTCAAACATGATTTTTCAACTGTAGACTCGATAAAAAAACAATGGAGATATCCACGACAAACATAATATTTTGTTTTTTGAATCAAATCATAATCATCGAGATTAAAAAGAAGAGTGGAAAAGTCTAGTATTGTATTGGAGATTTCATATACTCATTTTCTATCCATCAATAACATTATGTTTTCTTCACAAGACCCGCAAGCACCTATTTTTATTATTAAGGTTTCTTGAAAAAAAAATACATCAAAGCATACTGATAAACTTTATTCTTTCTCGTTGTGCTGCTTATTTATTATTCGAATCTTCTATGGAATAGATACCGAAACCGAAAGAGAAGCTTACTTAGAAACGGAAAAAATGAAGTATTTTCAAAAATGACTATAATAGATTTATTGAGGTACTATAGTCCAACTATAATAGAAATTCAAATAGTTTATTACTTTCGACGATTCATTTATTTTGATAGCAGTGCTACAAGGGTTTTTCAATTATAACAAACCACAAAATGAAACTGTGATTAACACTTGGCCTTCTCGTTCTCCACAAAATTGTAAACAAATTTCAAAAATCAAAGTTTCTGCTTCATGTGAAAGGTAACTAGCAATCGATGTGATCTATGAATTACTCTTGAAAAAAATAGCATAGATTTTCTCCAAAAGAAACTAATCTTTGCTCATTCAATGCTGCTGGAAGTCGATCGCTGTTTGTTAATTAGCTGTAGGGTAGTAACTTGTCAAGACAATAAGCTGGATCAGGAAGAACTCGAACATATTAAACTATTTTGGTTGATGGCGCTATTAAATAGGATTTTCGTATATGATCCTTGCTGGAAAGGATGAGAAATATCTCCGAAAATGCATTTTTCACAGAACTCCAATGGCTACCCAAAAATACAGTTTCTCCTACATGGTACTTTTGTCATTCTCGATTTTTTCACGATGATTTTCTCTCCTCTTGTCTGTTTCTCATTTTTGTTCCATGAAAGCTTGAACAAATCGATCGAAAATAGTTCAATAACCTTTCGTGCATGTCATCATATGCAGAGGTATTCCAACATGTCGTTGTTATGTAACCGAATCAGAGATTCATGACAGACAACGTAGTTTTCATTTTAGATTGTCTTAAAATAAATAGAATGATCTTTTTCATCCTTTATTTATTTCAATTATGAGGGAAATTAGGATCACGATTAGAGTACTGAAAGAATCATTAAATCTACTTTTGATCAAAAATATTACTGTTCATACAGAATCAGATTAAAATGAATGGTTATTTAAATGAAATAATAAGAAAAGATTAGCGGAATTCCGAGAATTAGTATTTAGAGCTAAGTATTCTGCTATGTGTACTTTCTACTTCAGCCAAACATGTCTTGTTTGATTCTTCCGGATTCCTTCCATTCTTTGACAATAGTCGTTGCTTCGTTTTTTGACAATGAACTCGGATGACATGATTTCAACACGGATGCTAAAGCAGATTCCATCCCTTGACAGGAGACAGTCGATCCACACATGTAGATGAATGCATTTTCTTTACTTATAATTGAGTAGATCATATGATTGTAATCGAGCATTGCATTCTGAACGTATCTTTTCGTGCCTGGCTTTGTTCGTGAATAAACTGGAATAACTACTGATAAAAGTTTCCGTGTTTTCTTGGTTGTGTTTGTGATCTTTCGCAGCTCCTTGGCATAAAGAAAATCGTTTGGTGTACGACAACCCAAAAAGAGAACACGTTCAACTTGAACACAACCTTGCATTCGTTGTAAAAATTGTAGCTCTTGCCAGAATGATCTAAACGGAGCAATTCCTGATCCAACTGCCAGCATGAGTATTGGAGAGTTAAGTGGAGGAAAAGAGCCAGTGTGTCCAATCATTTGTATTGGTGTCTTCCATGACAAGTTTTCTTGTTCAGGTAAACGAAAGTGAGGGTTTGGCAATAAAAACAATCGTACTCTTCTTGGAATCCGATGCAAAGTCGAATTTACTTTCGAATCGTATTGAGGCAACAAAGGTATTGTTTGCTGTAGATAATTAGAGCAGAGACCTTTACGAACTACTCCATGTGGTGTCTTGTAGGAAACAATACTCACAGTGATGTGCAATTGATTTGGGTAGTAATGATTCGATGATGATATTGAGTAGTAACGGGGTTGAAGTGGTGGTAATATCTAAAGAAAGTAAATTCTAGAATAGATCACAGGAGCTCTCATTGCTTAGGTGATTGACACTTTTTGAAATGTCGTTTTTTAAGAATAATTCATATTCTTGCAGTTTTCATCAGTCTCTATAGGGTGAGCTCAATCAGATGTGATTATATTTCAATATTTTCATAAGGTCTGTTTATGTTGTTTTAAATGATATGGAGCTAGTCTAGTTTCGCTGTTATTCATTCCTTGACGGATGTGGAAAGCGTCTTTACGGATGGTGTCATATTTCGCCAAGGATCCTAGGCCAAATACTACTAGTAGTTAATGTTTATCGGATTCTTTGTGGCTAAATTGGACTATCATCACAATTTCTACATGAATCGTCGTAGATTTGTTTCTAAATTAGCAATCGAATGTGATAGAATGATCCGTCTCGTTCCAACCGATGATCTACACTTGAATAGTACGTTTAACGCTTGCTATATTCTGTCAAACTCTAATCAAAACAAATTATTGATTCACAGAGGTAATGTTTGTCAGAATGCAAATACTCTTTGGCTACATTCTTCTTTAAATATATTATGATTTCCTATGGATAACGAAACCGAAAAAAGCGTGATGTTCTCATGATTTTGGTGAAAACAAGTTTCAACTTCTGGCATGATCTTCAATTTTAGTAGCCAAACAAGTTTTCGTGATTTCACTACTTTCTCAGAATAAAATAACGAATCTTTGAAACTTCCTTATTATTGGATCCGGCTAATCTTCAGAATAAAAATAACGACAAAATTAACTGGAGCTTTTTCCAAGCTCTCCTCCAATGTTTATCTAAACGCTTCGTTTTAAACTGGTGACTGGCATTGAAATGATAGGCCAAGTATTCTGAATGCCATTTTCAAAATTGATTGCAAGCAAGCAGTTGTATTATTTCCGTCCCTTTTTGAAACGTTCACTCAGTTGTAGGTATGCGCTATTGCCCGTTAATTGGGTACCTAATCGGACTCAGTTTGTATATAGCTTAACTCCTAATCAAGTTTAGATAATATAATGTATTAACATAATGAAGCTACTAACTATTAATTGAATCCTAGATCGCAGTTAAATAGATACTCAGTTGAACTGTTACCTATAGTTAACTGGCATTCATACATACCTAATACACTCCTAACTCTATAAATTTTATTACGACTTAAAAAGGGTATTCCTATTCATTTGAAAATGAGTTGAGTCATGTAGAAACTTCGTCTCCAGTTCTGCGCCTGTACTAGTGCATACCTGACGGGCTCATTGGATACTTTGAGACATATATCTGTGAATTAAATGCCTTAGAAGCATCCCCTCTTGCAATAATTAGCATAGTTTTCGATGGGAGATATTATAACAGACCTGAACTGCCGGTATTCCGGGCCCTGGAAGTTTTCAAAACGTTTTTCTTCCTGCATCGCATGTTGTCGAGTCATAAAGATTTACAAAAAAACTTGAATTAGAGATGATTCAAACAAATTTATTAACATTTACGAAGCTTACAAATATCAGATGAATCGTTCAGAAAAATCACATCAATTAGTTCGCGGTTGACGAGAAACGGCACATCTATTCAATTTCAACGAGAAGTTTTGAAGGGTTTTGTAACTAATAGACTACTGTGATTACTTTTCTGCCACAATTATACACGTATTCGCATGGTAGTTTTTTACTTGAAGCTCATAAATTCTGTGTTAGGAACCATGAAGTTTTTAAAAATAACCTAACAACCTAAACATGTTTTCATTGTACGATGCAAAAAAAATGAAGGATCTATCAGAAACAGAGGATCAGAGAAATTTTTAGTGATCGAAATAAAAACGAGCATTCGAATGGACATTCCCTCTAGTTCTTCATTTTTCGAGAAGTCGGAATCGCGATATATGAGGAGTACACGAAATATGTCCAAACAATCAAGGATGAATGTGCAATCCGATCATATTTTTGACCACCCCTTATCTTTATTAACAGTGACTATTCGAAAATTCATTTTGTCAGCCAGTCTACCTTTTTGATCGGGTTCTTAGCATCGACCAGTCATTAGGTTTTTAAGGTCTGCTTACGCTAGTTATCCACGACCTATAATTAATGATACTTTTGCGGATAATCAAACAGATATAACAACTTCAGTAATTATAATCATATTTCAACTGTGCTACCAACTTCTCATTCTTGCTAGTAATCATTTTCATACCGATTACTGTTTGTTACATGCTTATCAACACCCATGTTTACCAAAAAATTAAAATTCGTCAGAAATAGCTAGTAAAGGATCACAAGTATTACTGCTTGTGTATTTTAGAGATTTGTTTATTGCTTTGCCTATATTTTATGCTTCAATTTAGATGTTTCCAATCTATTGATTGAAATCTATGACTGGAGCACTCACATTCATGTATTGAGCTTCGATAGGATTGGATGTATTGCAAACTATTAGTGCTACGATGATTATTTTAGTTGAAGACTATCATACTGACTATATATGAATGAGATTTTCAGGAATCGTCTTCTTTTAGATAGATAATGCGCGATTAACTGCTAAATCGCTTCATCTGAAGTTAAATAAAAATAGTATAGTTTTCATTGGTTGAACGTTTCTCAATGAGATAGTTATACTCAGAGATATTATTCGGAAGAAGATTTAGATAGACAATTGAAGTGTGCTTATTTGTGTATGCGCTCTAAATCAAGGAAATCGAGAGCTACGCTGCAGAACTGAACAATGCAGTGTATTGTGTAATCGTGAAAACTCCAAATAGAGATTGCAGAATTCTAAGGTAAATATACATACGTAGTTACCTTTGTAGTAATAAATTTTATGTTTGAATTTCAAAATAATAGCCATTGGAAGACAGAAACATTAGAATGTTACTTTCAATCAAGCATAAAAACGGATTACAACTTCGATTTTCATGAAGTATTTTATTTCTCATTTCTAATTATTTTTATGCTTCTCTAAGCATTTTGTAACTCACGCTACCAAAACATGATGAGAACTGTCAAATATATTTTTCGAAATGTTTGAATCGTTGACAGGTGAACAGTATTGTTTATAACTTGATACTCAATTATCTCGATTTGGATATCACATGAGATGTCGTACTGTAAATATGGTAGTTTAGTAATGAGAATCCAACACTGAGTCGAATATATTTGAGTTCGTTGAGCTACAACATTCACTCCTGCAAAATAAGTACCAACCGAAAAACTTAGAATAGTTGAATAGCAAATACTGTAGAATGGGTCATGTTAAGTAGGACCTACAAGATCCACGGATAGTTAGATTCAAGAGACTCTACTCATAAAAAATAACGCAATCAAGTTTGAATAAAAATAATTCTATTGATCAGATGCAGGTTCAGGATTGAAAATGATCGAACTTATTGCGCTCTGTTTCTCAGTATGCTAGCTTTCAGTGCTGTCAATATGAGATTAAAGTGCTTGATAAAATGACATTACTTTCGCTGGTCTACAAGCTCAGAGAGACCTGAATTAAAATTTTTGCCTCCTAGCGCGATGAATTCGATCCAGTCTAACAAATCTTATAGCATACGCTAGAGTTTCAGTTCTCAATAATCTGTTAGTTGACAGTATTGATAAAATAATAACCATGGTTAAGCAGAGTAGCAAGTTATCAAAGTTAGTTTCTCATTCGTTTTCGTTATAAGGTTGAACCCTACTTAGTTAGTTGAGTATTGATTAGTATCGGGTACCGGCACATGTAATCGGTCATAGTTCTTTGTTTGATTTAATCGAACTTCAATAAGCTTTAGCCGGCACTATTGAAATTGTAATAGAATCACACAGGATCCCTGTCTGGATATTGGATCGGTTCGATTTCCGGTCAAGCTGAGCCGAACTGAAATCGGGGCGATTAGAGACTTTTTCGGTTTTGTTTGGTTCAATTGGGCGAAAATGCCAACCGATCTCATCTCTGTTTCTGTCGGAGTAATTCTTTTGTGAACCGCATTTAAAACATAACAGGGATTGAAAAAGGAGATTGTACTTGGGTCTATACAAAAAGACATGTGAGCTGAGCATGTTGTCACCACTCAAGGTAATACTTCTTGTTATGTTGTTATGACCTTGATTCAATTTTTTGTACTTGTTATTTTGTTATGTTTTTATTATGCATTCATTTCTCCTTGCAACTGTATTAACATATTTTCTCTCTCTCGATAAGGGCATTAAAGGACTAGCCAAATATAGTAGAGGTACGATTCTTGATGTAGAAATAAATATCAGAATTAATTAATCTTATACTGTGTCTATCATCAAAACTCGTCAGTGACGAGTCGTCACACATACGATAATAAATGATTTGCCGAGATACAATAAAGGATGAAATCATTGAGGATTGATTTTTCGTAAATTTCAGAAAAAAGAATGAAAATACCTGAATTAATTCTTCAAGAGATATTTTTATTGAAGGAAATTGATATAGCACATCCATTACTGTTGGCGAATCAACAAGCCAGTCTGAATATCGTTTGCCACCTGTTCCTAATTTTAATATGATACGTTGCTCTTTGATATTAGTAGCATATGTTGCGATGATGTTTAACGTATGAGGTGACGGTGTTTTGGTCAAATCGACGAAGTACGTCAATATTTGACGAAGACTTCTATATTTATTCCTGGTTAGGGCTGCTAATGAACAAGGCTTATTCAGAAGTATATTCGACAGTTGCCATCCACATGTTAGAATAAGTTCATTCATATCTGCTAATGTGTTTTCAGGCAAAATACATACATGGTCACCAGGATAAAAGGACAAACCAGTCGCCTCCAATACTATCAAGCGGATCGAGTGGTATTCGCTGTTAGTGGCGTTAGAAACATTAAGGGTAATCGTTACTCCAGCATTTGATTGAAAACGTCCTGCTGAAATTGTTTGCTGTTGTTGACAAACATGTGTACTACAGTCATTATTTCCGTAGGCATGACTAGTCAATTCAATGTTATCAAGAACGATAGCGATGTATGGATTCTCTTTCGTGAATGGTTCCACAGCCCAGGTCCGAGACGTACGGCGGGAACCGGCCAGATCCCGTGTTATTCCAACGAATTCCGGAAGCGGGTTTCCGAAATCGGTTCCGGCTTACTTCCCGGCAATTCCGGGCACCGGAGCGTATCCATGGATACGGTTCCCGTTTCCTATACCGGATCTGTCGTCGGAAAACACCGTTTCCAAACCCAGACCACATACGGTCCAGATCCGACCGTTTCCGCTAAGCTCCCGAAAACTCATCTGGCCGTTTCCCAAACAGCGCTAAATACTCCGAATTACTAAGTAAAGTCTTCGAACTTTGAATCCAGCGTTTACTTCTTTTTTAAACAAGCCTAAAACACACCAGAACATACCCTGGGAAAAATTAAATTTTAGTGAAACATTATACATTTCTCTCCAAACTTGCTTTTGTCACAAAAATAGGAATTTTCAGTTCGAAGACCTAAAAATCAGATTTTTAGACTTTGACAAACCGAAAACGATATGTGTAAGAACACCACACATGTTAAGCACCAGCGTTTTGAGACTTTCCTGAGTCTTCAATCAAGGTAAGTGACGCGTCTTAAGTCTCTGAAGGACCTTTCATTTCAAATTTGTATCAAAAAATTTCGAATAATAATTAATGCTCTGAAACCAATAACAAATTAAGTAACAAATCTCAAATTTTCAAGCGACCCCATCAAAATACGGTAAACTATTCTGCTGGTGGACATCGTCCTTAAATTAAAGGAATTAGACAAAAAAATCACAAAAAAGACCTTTAAAGGTCTTTTTTTGTAAATCGATGATTTGGAGATCAAGAAACGATATAAATGAGAATTTAATATGCGATGTAATTGTTTTTGAAGGGGAGGCCCGATTTCCGAAGCAGAAAAATTTAATCGGAATACGGTGGTTTCCGACTCTTTTCCGATGCTTCTTTACCGGATTATTGTATTTTACGGTTGGATCCTGGCGGAACTTATCATAGTTCCGGTTGGTTCCTGGCTTATCCGTGGTATTTCCTTGAAATTTCCGGTTTCCGGAAGTCTCCCGAATATCCAGGTTCCGGGTACGGATAAATCCGGCCGGAATACTGCTTCCATGTTCCGGTTGTTTTTCCGGCCGGAAATACACCGGAACCGGCAGGAAGTAGCCGGAAAATATCCCGTTTCCTGCGGGTTCCGGTCTCCGGAACGAATGACCTGGGAGTACGTACTGATATTGCCCTGGCAACACATAAGCATCAAATTCTACCCTAAATTGTTGAGAAAAAACTGAAGATGTGAAAAAGGTGCTGATATGATGCTCATAGTGAAAGAAGATAAAGATGCTGCAATGTTTCCGAAGATACTGGGAGTTGCAAACCTACACTTTCCACCTTGGCACAACAACTATTAGTTATGTGAAATTTTCTCTCGTTCATATTGCATTCTTTATAGACTATAGACCAATCCTCTGCAACAAATCAAGAATATATGCATCGATAGATTTCTTTTTTTAAGGCGTCATCTGTGTCGATAACATTCAATTGAAGAATAAAAGATAAATAATCACCGATAACATTACATCAAGGGACCTTTTTCCGTAGAACATTTTTGCTGGGGACATTTTTACAGAAAACATTTTTGTGAGGGACAATATTTCAGGGACATTTTTTACTGTTACCTTTTTGTATATATTCACGAGACCCTCTGTAGTGGAAAGTCAACTGCGTAAATAAGATATTTGCTCGAAGTAAAGATTTCATTTGTCAAACTACTGTAGGTGACCGTATTAAATTTATACGTCTAGCTCCCGTATCACCTATTATCAATAAGAATTAACGAGAAAAACACCATCAATTATTACATAACGCCATCTACGTATTATTTGGTTGTTATTCAACCTTAGATAATGTCCACTTGAAAATATTTTTGCTTTTGTCGTTATCTTTTTATCATAACATGTTTTGTGTTTTCGAGAATCTTCTTTATCTAAGAAAAAGCTTCCAAAACAGTTTTCTTCTTCCTCGTGACAATTTCGATCATTAATCTTTTGTACTTCGCATTGAGAATTCAACCTTCGAAAGTACTAATTATGTAAAACACTTGACTTTTATTCTTCATCGTAGAGTTCTATTCCTTATTAGAGACAGCTATGCCATCTAATTGTGAATACGCCGATATTATGGTTAAACCAAGACAGCCTGTTTCTCTCGTAAACTTATCTTCAGCCATTGGCAGCGTAATAGGATTACCATCAGTGACGGCAATTCAATCGCCAACATCACCAAATTCTTCTGAATCTAGTCAATCCTTAAGTCCAACCCTATCTAATGGAGTAATGTTTAATTCTGCAAATTCATCTCTGTCGAATGGATTATCACCAAATAGTGATGCATTGATATCGTGGGACGACTATGAAATCAATCAAAATTCGTTTGGTTCCCGTAATACACGTGAGTTTTCTGTTCTTGAAGAATTTGATCCGTTACAAGAACCTGCCCCACAGCCACCAATACGCCCATCGCAACCAATAGAGACCAATCTAAATGCAACACCTGCTGTAATTTCACCGAATTCTAACCCTCCCCCATCACCAATAATCGTCGTTGCTTCATCTTCGCCACCATATGAAATTCAATTACGATTAAAATTAACATCATGTTCTGAATTAAAACCATTGAGTCAATTTGTTCAACGAATAAAAAATGAAAACCAATCAAAAGAGGTAAAATAACTACAACTAATTCTTTGACCATTGCTGTACTGAAGTGAATCGTTCATTGTGTATTCTGCTACGGAATCGAATGGTATTATTCTCAATTCTCTATTGGATTCCGTTCTATTTGCAAGTATATCCATCATGTAGTCTTCTCTGAAAAACAACTTAGTTGCTTTTCTGAGAAGACTACATTGCGTTTCAGAAGAAGTAGAAAAGCAAATACTTCAAATCGAACAGAGTAAAGTCTGAATGTTCATGTTTCAATTTCAAGTGTAAGTTGTAAACAACATAAGAGTTCGAATAAAGATAATTCCATACAATGCAACTTGTAAATATCTGAATAAAACCAATCTATCAGTTTACATTCTCCGATTTTACTTCAGTACTCCAAATTATTTAGGTACAAGATACAAGAATTCAATCAACTTCATCACATTTGTTTGATAGATTCATATCGAATGACTTGTTACCCAAGAGAAACTTTCATTTTCTCCATAACAAATGTTTTCTCATACTCATTTTCTTCCACGATAAAAGTAACCGATGATGGAATTGGAAACATAGACTTTTAAAATTATATTCCATTGCGCACATCTATTTCGTTGCCATTGGTTGACACGAGTACTACGAGTAAAAGTTCTTGTTTTTGTTTTGTATAGTCGGCACCATAGTTATAGTAAGAATGTGAGAGAAATATCCATGACTTCATTTTTATAATCTTGTTTTTCAAGATTTTTCTGGTGTTTCGTTCTCTACTGTAAACTTATATCTAGTTGAAAACGTGTATTTCATCCCATGGAAAACAAGCCATTCGAACAGAATATTTGATTTAATAAAAAGATTTCCTAAGTTCGAGAACAGAGTCCAGGGAGCAAAATTAATCTGCATTTCGATCAATGAGCTTCAAATTGAAACGAAGAATCATGTTCTACCCACTCAAGTTTTGTTGCCTCGGAAACCGTTTCTGGATTTTGTGGTGATATGAAACAATGACACTAATTTGTCCAGTTAATTTTCAGAATTTCTCCAATTAAACAAGAAATATTGATTTTCGAATATCTATGTGCTACTCCTCGGTATATAGACGCGAGATGATGCAGAGCTGGGCAAGAGTACGAGTACCAGTATTGAACCCTCAAGGTACACAATAAAGTAAATGTTATAGTACAAAATATCTATTTCTCTATTTGTAAGTATATAAAAGTACTCCGACAGTATGTCATTCTATTGTCTTTAACAATAATGAAATGCGAGTACCTTTGTATAGAATATCACTACTAGTTCCAAAAAAAAGTATTTAAAAAATTAGACCTATATCTTTACAGTATAATATGTTCCGTATTTGTGTGAAAAAATATGTTGCAATAGAAAAAAAGGACAGTATTATTTTTATTTTCTGTTATTACCAATTTTCAAGTACATTACATCATAACAAGACTTTATTACATTTGAGAAAAGTGAGTAAGCAAACATTTTTGTAGATAATGAGATGTTCGATGTGGACGCATCAGAAAACCAGTTTGAGAAAAATTCGTTCTATAGGAGTCGATGTAGACGGTACTGACAAGTATTTCAAACCAAGTTGGTATAGACATGGATAAATATGTTTTTTCAAAAAAATGAATCTTTCATCACTACTTTCCTCACACAAATAAGCACCAAGTTCAATTAAAATTCTTGAATTATCAATCAAAGATCTTTTCTTCTGTTTCGTTCAAGTAAGGAAAAAGACATTTTCTTTTAATAAGCCATTCGATATTATTTGTAGTTAAATAAATCAGAGCTGGACAAGTACAGTATATCTCGAGTGTGAATGTGAGAACTAACAAGACCGTACTAGACTACAAGAGTACTTCGAATACTCTGTCCAGCTCTGAGCTGATGGAAACAGTTTTAGTCGGAATTTTTCAGCTTCCATGCAAAAATAAGAATATTCATCATATTCTGTTTACATAAGCAGAGTACATAGCAAAGTTTGATCCTAGTTCTGATATCAGCTATGATTCATCTACATGAAAACGCCTGACTCAACATTCGGAATCGAATTCTCTTTGAATTTCTGATGTGTATCATTGTGTTGACTTTCAAAACGTTGTTACCAATATATTATTCTATAAGTGAAGTAAGCATAAACGCGAGATTTCTGAATAATATTCCTCTCGGATTGGATTCTACATAATTCACGTTGCTAGCAGTGAAACTTTATCAATCAATTACAGAACTTTCATCATTGATCAAAAAAACAATAATCACAATTTTTTATTCATGTCTTAGACACGAGCAGATGGATTGTTTTATTGTCAGCATATTCAACATATTACTTCTCAACATATCGAGCACAATCAATCATCTGTTACATTATATATATATACTGAGAATTCAAGAACGCCAGTAACTTTAGAAAATATAAATTTACAATCGACAGTTGAACATGTTTTAAATCAATTACTTGGCAAAATTCCATTTGACTATAATGGCTCAATACTTAAACGACGTTCATGTGAAGAATACCTCCGTCCTGATGATGTTTTATTTGATATTGAATATGTTTATAATTGTATTCATTCGATAAAACCCATTGAGTTTGCATTGGTAAAAAAGCGAATCGGTATCACTCAACAAAAACAAGATAATATAAGTTTTGAACAATTTTGCTTAAATCACCGAGAGAAATATTTTCTTCCGATCAAAGAAAAAAAGTATGTCGAATTTTGTATTTTTGTTTCATAGAATTTCAATATTATTACTCTATGTAGACGATTGAGATTTAAAAAATCACGAAGTAGAGCTGGTTTAGCATCTTTGAGTGAAAGCATTTCAACTCAATCTTCAAATTCTCAGTGGCTCGAACAGTTTTATCAGAATATGACTTTGAAACTCGAACAATTTAGCAAGTATTACAATTTCTTAATTGATCCAAATCATTCTGTATTATCAATAAATAAATACATAAACGCAATGAAAGAACTATTAACTTGTTGTAAAACAATTGAAACGAAGTGTTCAAAAATTCACTCACCATCATTTTTCAGTAAACAATGTGAATTGAAATTGTACGAACTACAACTCGTGAACCAATTAGAAAATGAAAATGAACAAAAGTTATCTTCAGAAATGTCTGAAAATTTAATAAAATTAGTGAATGATTTGCTATTTACACTTATGAAATATATTCAAGGATTTTGTGTCGCATTTCTGATTCCTTATGAAGTAGAAATTTATGATGGTGAAAATAAATCTATTGGCATTGAACGAATTAAATCATCGGTAAGCAGAAAATGAATGAAAACTTCTTTTTAGTTATCCGATTCAGCAATACTAGGCAAATGATCAAGTCTCTTCAGGAGTATCAATCGTTTTTTTTTAAGTAAACGAATATATTGATAAAAATACTACAATATGAAATACTATAGACGCAGAATATTGATTAATGAAGATATTGAGCATATATTTATTTGATCGAAAATACAAAAGATTAACAGTAAATAGTATTTCTATTTTATATAAATGGATATGATTCATATAGATGTAATTTACCAAAGAAACATTTACAAATTGCATCTAACAAAGCTATCTTCGTGTTCTTTTCTTTTTATTAAGACAATCAACTGATTAACACAGTAGAATGGTTTCTGTAGGTCATTTTTCGTAAGGTATTGAGATATATTTATTTTTTATTTCATTTCAATTCATTAAAAAGATTACTTTTCTTGATCAGTTTCTTTGACGAAATATTATGTTTGCTAACATTCTATATGAACTAAAACATAATTAGCCTTAATATCTGTCTAATTGTAAGAGAAAGTAGGATATGTAATGAACTTCAAATGAAGACTTAAATGCAATCGAGTTTGACACTTTTTTAATCATAAATAATGATATTTTCTGATTTGTCATACAATTAAATATTGCAATTAGTTATGCTTGTGACTGAACTGTGATAAATAGAGTTATATTCAACGAAATTTTAAGGATAATAAAAATTCCATACAATTGTGGTATGCTAAGATATAGAAATTAATATTTTCTTATTCAGAAATCTCAGTACTTTCGTCTACAACATGAAAATACTGAATTTTAATATTGAATTCAACAAACTCCTATGTTTTATTTAAGATATGCTCGTGTGTGATAGAAGCAGAAAAAATCTCGATAAAACTACTGAAATCGAATGGATCGTCTTGTTCGACTTCTTGAAAATAATTAAGAAAAAAACCTCATCTATCCCACTACAGTCTTTGGTACGATGAAGTATATTGTGAACAAAGTAGCACAAACGAAACTGTGATAAAAATCTAACTTGAAAACGGACTGATAAGAGTTAGACTTGTGTACATAATTGGTTACTTTACATCTATAGACTAATAAAACTTCAATGATCATGATTCGTGCAATTAGACTAATATTTCATAGAGTAGAATGAGTAAAGATGACAGATCCTTGGTCACTGACGAATGAATAAGTGTTTCACTCGAACCTATTTCATTCTCTCCCACGAAATCCGATAATTCAATTATATAGAATTTATTTTATCTGGTCATGTTTCATGCTTGATAGTTGAAACTCCGAGACAAAAGATTGATATCATAAGTTGTTTCTCCTTCATAGTCAACGGCAATAACTTCTATGGTGCCCTCAATAATTAACTCATTCGATCCTTTAACTGTTAACATCGATAGACTTGTATCGTTACCATCAAACATTCTAGCAGTCGGTGTCGTCGTTTGTCTTTTCTATGGAAATAAAGTAAAATCAAGACAAAAGACAAAGCTTGTGTCGCTTGTGCGTCACAAATATGACATTGGTTCTCCACTATGTCATATTAATCAACAACTTGTATTTAATGATACGCATCTCTGTGCATTAGAACGTGAATCATTACTCTTGTTTGAAATTTATGCTTGTTTTTTCGATGGAACTGAGCCACCGTCATTGTCTTCAGTTAGTGAAGTATTCGATGGAAATTCTCTGCGTCTTGTCGGTTGGTGTTCACAAGCCTTATTTGATAATGATCACTATTTAATTAATGGAGAGCATTATTTAGGCATGATGGATGCTGTAACAAAAGTTCGAACAGGTTTTTATTCATTGAGAAATATGGTAGATGTTGATTGTCCAATATTAACGGTAACATTTCCACATGAATCGATGCTGTTGCCCGATGTTTTAAATATAGATGCTTTTTATGCTAACAACTTTTCGGAAATAAGCGTAGATAAACAAGAATATTTACGCCGTTTACTCAATGAACTAAGCCTAGCGTTTGTTTATAATAGCGTTGTGGCAACGAATGACACTTCGACTGATAAAAAAACACAACAAGCATCAAAATCAATGACTAATGAAGGTATGTTGACAAAACAAAAGTAACCTTATAATCATATTTTAAATGATTAAATATTTTCCTTGCTAAACAAACTTTCACTGATAGATCATCCCTATGTCCTTCATTGTAAGTGAAAAAAGGGATGATTATACAATTGTTTAACACCTATTTTCTGCGAAAAAAGATCACATGAAGAGACGAAAGTTTCATTTCAAGTCATGTTCTGTAGTTATATCATGAAGCTTGTTCTCTCTCATAAGATTTCACATTGATAGTAAAATGATTAGAAAACTTAATAGTTTGAGAATTTCCCTTTTTTCGAAGTATAGTAAATAGAAGAAGAATATTTTAAAAGGTTTCCTTGATAAAAATGCAAAGTATACAAACTTCTACATGAGTCATAGAAATTGCCAAAGCAGACGAATTTTTTCAAAAACGTGTGTAAGCACCCGAAAATGAACAGAAAATTGAGCAAAGTGGACGTGTTTGAATGGCAGTCGACGTTCATGATTGTGAGTGAAAAACACTCACTTCCCAACCTTCGTGTACGTTTAATCGCGTTTTCAGCTAAAAAACGATTATATAAATGCATGGAAAAAAGAGAAATAGTGATCGTCTTATTAATACTTAAGAACTCTTATTATGATCCCGTCATTTATAACGCCTGAGCAATAAACGACGACTATTTCTCTTTTTTCATGCATTTACAGGAGTTTTTTTGTCTGAAAACACGATTAAACCCTCATGAAGGTGGGAAAGTGAGCGTTTTTCACTCATAATCGGGAACGTCGATGGGCATTCAAAAACGTCTAATTCTCTCGATTTCCCGTCCATTTTCGGGCGTTTAAACACGTTTCTGACAAATTTTGTTTGCTTAGGCGATCGATGTGGAAATTCTCAATCGAAGTAGTAACTGAAAAGCAAACATTTACGATATGACTATCAGAACTTCGAATCTTTTCAAAATTTCTTCTGTGAAGTAAAAAAACCAATTATCTTGTTATCTTAGCACTATGTTTGAAAAACGCAATTGTAGTAGAACGTCTTCAAAGAACTAAAATAAAATCATAAGTCATTCTCAGGGTATTCATAGATCACTTTAATTCAGTTACTATAATGTTATACTTTTTGTTTCATAGTGATTTATCGATTTGACAATATCCTTCATCGGAAATTTCGTAGCATCTGTAAGCTAAAAGTAATGGAAATTGGACTTAGATAAAGTATTGACTCGTCTATTATCGTTTCAATATAAAAGATGAAACTTTCTAAAGTTCATGAAATACATTGAGAGAAACTAAACAGAACTTTGAAAAATACAGATAATTATGCATTTAAGTGTAGTAGCGTTGATAAAATCTTTTAACTTCAAGTCAACAAAATCAAAAGACGAACAATTTTCAGACAAAAAGAAGTCTTCGACTGTGATATCTTAAACCAAAAGACAATTATTTTTCGTATAGCAATATATAATGTACACTTACTTTTTATAGAATTTAAGCTTTTCAACAAGCGTCAAATAATATGGACTCATCGGGCCTATCTTATTTATATGCAGTATGCATTACCAAAAATACTTTCATGTCGTTCAGCTTGGGATTATCCAAGTTTAATTGATATCTATGCTCTTCTTGACCAAGTACAACAGAATCGTAAAATAGATAAAATCGAATCATTTGAACTTCTTCTGCCGGCATTTCCTGATATGCATGTACGTGCAGTAGCTTATCGATCATTAATATCAAACATATCATCTCATGAAATTGTTCTTTATTTGCCACAACTCTTGCAAATTATAAAATTTGATTACTATCATTCATCACCGATAATAGAATATCTACTTAAAGAATGTATAAATGATTATCATTTAGTTCATAGATTGTATTGGTATTTGCGACAACTACTTTTAACTGAACAGACACATTTCATTCGTTATTATTATATATTTATGTCATTACTTTACATTATTGAAGAATATTTTTATGCTGAATTAGAAAATGAATACGATTTGTGTTTAGAATTAAAAAACCTGGGTGTAGAATTAAAAAGTTCTCAATTCGATAAACGATATATTTTAATGGAACAATTAAAAAAAATTAATACCGATATTTTTCAATCAGGTAAACGTCCATGTCGTTTACCATGTCAATTTAATTTTCTAGCAAAAAGTATCGATGTTGAATCCTGCTCGATTATTACTTCTTTTACATTGCCGATTCGACTCGTTTTTAATTCCATTGAATTATCAGGTGAAGAATATTATTCCATTCACAAAATCGGTGATGATTTACGTGTAGGTTACCGTTTTTATTTTGGTTTTGAATAGATTTCTTTGTCAATTATTCTGTATTTTCAGCAAGATCAAATTGTTTTACAATTGTTAACATGCATGAATAAGATATGGCTATCGAATGGTATCGATTTTCGTCTAAGTCTATTTAATGTTACACAAACACAAGAACGCTGTGGTTTTATTGAAATGATTAGAGACAGTAAAACATTACTTGACATAGAAAAATCTTTAGGAACAGTTGCCAGTGCATTTAATGAATCACCTTTATATAAATGGTTACGTTCACATAATAAGAATGAAAACGATTTTCGCAGAGCACTAGATAATTTAATATATTCATGTGCTGGCTATTGTGTAGCAACATATGTATTAGGTATTTGTGATCGGCATAATGAAAATATTATGGTGAAAAAATCTGGACATTTATTTCATATTGATTTTGGAAAATATCTGGGTGATACACAAAAATTTGGTTGGTTTAACCGGTAGGTTATAATTTAAAAGAAATACGTAATTTGCCATTAATATTCATACAACTTTTCGACTAGTATTAATTTAAAACGTCAATCTATTATTATTATTATTATTATTGAATTAATTGTGGACGTATTGTTCTTAGGGTGTATCTCGAATGTAGAATTTTCAAAAGCTTATTTCAATTATTAATTAACAAATTTCGAAATTTAACTAGTCTTTTACAGATTAAACCCTTCAAACTCGAATATACTTTTGTGATATTGTTTTAAAATATTTATTCTAGTCGCTACGGTCAATGTTTTACGCGTAGTAAACATCATGTTGTCGAAAAAAGTTTAGAGAACTCCTTCTTTCATTAGTCACTGAAAGCTTTCAATATCAGTAAAACGTTAGAAATTGTCAAGAATAAAGTTTCTTTTATCTATATTTGAGAAGAGAGCAAAAACTTGCGTTTCTGGTTACAGTTTGATACATTAAAATCATGAATTATGATTAGAATATAGATAATACTTCGCTTAAATATTCAGCATGATTTTTAAAAGTCGATACTTTAATAGACTTACGAAGACACTTTCTCATTAAAGAAGAGACAATGTAACAATACTAATATTATTACTGAAATAAAATAATTCAATATTTTCCTGCATTCTGCTGAATGCATTCAATGAGGATAATCATGTATAGTTAACCTGACAATTGAAACTTTGTAAAAGATTCAAGTAATGTATTCAGAGTCAACTATGTACGAATAAAATTTTTCCCATTCTTTCATTATTACACATATCCCTAATCATCATGCGACTATTTCTCATCCCTCTAAATTTTCTATTTAAGTCCTCCTTTACAAATTTGTGCTGTTTAGCTACTTACTCTTACTGCCCATATACCGACAACTCGTACACTCAGAATACAATTATCAATACAAATCTATATTAAGGAAAAATCGACACTTTAACCTAAGCTCAATTTTCCAGATGAAAAAAAAAGCTTTCTAGTTGCTGACATCTTCCAAACATGACATCAACGGAAAAAGCTAACTACAAATAACTCCGTCGACAAGAATTAACAATTTTAAAAGTTTTATTTCTTTTTTTTGTGCAACAAAAAACGAAATAGTGTGGACAAATATTCAAAACAGAAATATTTATTTCTAGCGATCGTGTTCCATTTATATTTACAAAACAAATGTTGTATGCAATGTCCGATGGTGGCACATCTGCTGATACGTTGCATCGTTTTGTTGATCTATGTTGTGATGCGTATCGCACATTGCGTGAAAATTCTTCGCTGCTTCGAATTCTTCTTTTGCATTTATGCTCATCGAACGTACCCAATATTAATGTTGATGCTGTTCGATTTGTTGATTATCGTTTAGCGCTCTCCTTAAATTATGCTAAAAGTAAAGAACATTTTACTAAGCTTGTTGTTGATAGCCTGTATTCTCCGTGGCCACCTTTGAATGATCTGTTTCATAAACTTGCAGCATCAATCAATTCAAATAATTTCTCAAATCAAATAACCACTATTGATGATCCATTCTCAACCGTACGAAAGATTTATACGAACGAAATTGATGAGAAAATTCTCTCAGTAAAAGTTGTTAGTTATCAGAAAGGAGAAAAACTATCAAAGAATTATTTATACCGATTAAAAGTACAACGATTACATACGACATATATTTATCGTACATATGATGAACTTTATGAATTTTATGAACGTTTGAATAAACGATTTCCACTTATTGGTCTTGATTTGGCATGTCGTACAGAAACAGAAAATAAGATTAGTGCTCAAAAGTGCATGAAGGATATCGATGATTGTCTTGAAAAATTATTTCGCTTAACAAACGGAATTATTCAGGTAAACGTTTTTCGTGAAGTTTGATATCTCTGAAAAATATACCTATCAAGTACAAGCAATTCGAATAGGACAAAAACGCTCACATGTCAAATGAGCATGAGCTGTGTAAAGAAAAGCCAATAAATGGCATTTTTTTCAACATTACAACCAATCGTGTAAAATTATTCTCAAAACTCGCTTTCATCATATAACTTGCAATCCAGCCTGGAACTCATACGAGGATTAAGATTCAGATGGAAATAACTTCAAACGGCGTTTCTTAAAAGACATTGCACCTGTAAACATTGAATTTATCCTTTCATTTTCAATATCGACCATTTTCTATAATAGCCTAATGTTTAGTAGAAGAATAGAAGGCTAAATAATCTTGTTAGAAGTGCCGTTATCTTTCGTGATAAGCATCCCATTTTACTTGTGCAGTAAATGTCAATATAAAACTATATTATTTCTACGGATCAAAGCTAAATTCACTAATGTTTCTTCGCCAATACTACGCACACTTCAGTATTCTTCTACTGGCGGAAATAATCGAACTGCGGGTTCATTTGAATATAAGTAGCTACTAGCGATAAGGTTTGCATTTCGGATATGATCTAAATTTGGATATAGCATGTTCGAATCATTTTAACACACTGTTCTGCACCATGCAATCATATCGGTTTCTAAAACGAATTTACC
Organism: Rotaria macrura; assembly: GCA_900239685.1. NCBI lineage: Eukaryota > Metazoa > Rotifera > Eurotatoria > Philodinida > Philodinidae > Rotaria > Rotaria macrura. The sequence goes on from OENT01000279.1 coordinate 109,868, forward strand.
TAATGATCATGACTGAAGTTCTTTTTACTGCTATCGTATGTATCTCGTGCTTATGCAAAAATCATGTGACTTGCGTCGTCGACGCTTAGATGAAATTTAACCACTTCAATAGGAATTTGAACATGTACTTCAGGTCTCTCTATCAGCAGAAAAGGGTGACTTCTGAAGCAACAACTTTTGCTTTCGAATACGCCTTAATCTGTTAAATGAAGATTCTGAACGAATTCATCGATCACACATTTTGTTTCAATTCTTGCACTCTTCTATGTTGTACTGTCAACTACAAACATCGATAAAGTGTTGAGAATCATGAGACATAATGTATGAATTATTTTAGAACCATTCACCCACATGGGGTTTAGTTAGACTATTTTCATTTCTTCTATGTCTTGTGAAAGTAATCATTTTTTTAAGCATATAGTTTCTGAATAGATAAAAACTCAAGCAACATATCGTTCTTATTAAATCATTCATTATAGCATGAAGTTCATCCATCTTGATCTTTTCCAAGAAAATACGTTTTTTTTAATAGTCTGATCTGGTCTGCACATTTTTTCGAACACTGCAACGAGATCAACAATTGAATTGGACACGAGACATTAAAGGAGGTTAATTAAATCGTAATCATGTAAAAGATTTCGATTTGAGTAATATTGTTTTTTTAATTTTTTAATCTAGCAACTGCTTCTCGTTCTTTGCAAATTTTATCAAGGTCCGATGCAACAATTCGTATAGAATTAAAATATGATGAGAAAGCACTTTTCGTCATGGTTCGTCATGCGAAAAATTTAGTAAATAATTTTTTCATGGTATTTTATTTATCAATCATCTTTATCATTACTATGATTTAGCCATCAAAAAATGATAATACACTAAAACCGTACTGTAAATGTTATTTGCTTCCGAGTAAATCTAAATCAACAAAACAAAAGGGAACTGTTGCCGAGTCCCGGAATCCGATATTCAATGATACTGTATGAACTAATTTTGATTCAAAAATTAATATAAGTTTGCTTATGTACTTTTAGTTCAGATATGAAATAGATTTCGCTGAAATTCAAAAGTATGTATATGTGAATCTGAAAGATATTCGTTTTGATTTCCTTTTGTCAAGTATAACCGAAAAATAAAGATTTTGAAGTATATGTGTAAAAAAAACACACTCATCCTTCTTCTAAAAATCCGCAATACTTCCTTATTGTATTGCTAACAATTTAAATCGTGAGTCGGAATGTTTCAATGCTTTCTATGTTTGAATTTAGACATGTTCTACGTGTTAGTGTTTGGCACTATGTTTTGAATGTTGATAATCATGCATTGGGCACTGTCGAAATTCCACTGGCAAACATAGATTGGTCAAAGGAAAATTCATCTGATTACAAACTTACAGTTGTTGATTCATGAGCGCGTTTTATTATTGATATAGCTCAATAAATTTACAAACAATAATTTGCTTTTCTTCAAATATTCATCAATTCATTTTTATTCTAAATAGGATACGTTGTTTCACATTTAAAAATTTCCATAGTTTTTTTTGAATTGCCATAGGCTCATACATGCGAAAGAAAGAAGTATTTATGATATTATGAAATTTTTTTCTTCAGATACATAATGTCATCGAATAGATATGGAAACGGGTCAAAGCACGTATTTAGTTTACGTTTCAATCAAGATTCAAGTATGTAGATGTCGATGCGTAGTCGTAGAAGAAAACACTACTTATATCGTTTAGTTTTTAAAGAGCACAATTTTATGAGTGCTTAATAAGATGACCATACCTTAAAGAAAAAAAAATCAATACTTAAAGGAAACATGAGAAAGAAAACACTATGAATGGAAGATATCATTCATTGACTTCAAGTTCATCATTTTAGTAAACAAAAAGATTCTCAAATTTAGAATAAATTCATACCGATTTAGATCGAACAGTAACACGTTACGTTGATCTTACTAGTTACTTACTTTAACATAGGAATGGAAAGTAAGGTTTAATAAAAAAAAAAAGCAAAAAAAGAATCGTAACTATATGGATGGATGAATGGTTGCAGCTTCAAATCAATATCAGCTTATTTTTACACGAGAGATCTTCTTCGAGTTTCAGCAGATGAATAAAGAAGTGATAAATTCTTTCGAGAGAGTGACCTCATGAAGTATGTCTTAGTAGAAAGATAATCCGTAACTATCAATTATCTATACGCTATCTTGTACTTCGAAAAAAAATCCCGGTATTTCATCCGAACATCTATAAATCATAAGTAATGAATTCAGTAAAATATTTTAAATAATTTACTAGGTTGTTTTATCTGTGCTACATATGGTGGTATTTATATTTTTAATGTTGAGCCGCTTACTCAAAAATGTTTTCTCGGTAATGGATATTAGGTAAAACTATTTTTTTTAATTCAAGTCGTATAATTTATCTATAGATGTTGGTCCCAGTATGTATGCCGAAATGTTGTATCGTACGAATTTAATTGCTTATGTACCAGCAGATCATGCTACTCAATCATTACCCTCTCATGTTGGTAGGAATGAAAAGCTTTATTCTGCATACTACTATGACCGATATTTAACTGTTCTAGTTAATGTCTATGATGATCAACGTAAAATTCATGTACTTGAATTAAGTTTTACTGCTCCAGTTCTTTCTTTACGAATGTCACGAACCAGGTTTGAAATAATTATACACATTAATATTCTATATCATGTCTTCTTAAGAAAATCTTGAATTCGAGATTAGTTTTATCATATTTTTGTGTTAACAACTAATTAGAATGCGAAAGGCTCCCTTAAATTTAATAGACATTGATATTGAATCAAATTTTGAAACAACAATTAATTTATGACTATATCTATTGTGAAATTGATAGCAAGACGAAAATATCGAGTCCTCCAATGGATAGACATATTGTTGCTAACGATTGGATATTATGTTTTGTTGAAAAATAAATTTTAAATCCTTATGGTTACTTCTTTCTTCAGTTAGTATATTTGTCGGTTCATGAATAGTCATATGCAGATTTGAACTACACCATTCGCATATAGTTTGTTTCTATACTATTTATTTGTCATATAGACTTTTGGTAATACTCCTGAACAAGATACATATTTTTTCTTTTCCTTCTAATTGTCGAATTTTACATACGATTGATACAAGAGAAAATCCAAGAGGTTTATTTATAATCATTAATTTATCTGTAGAATGCAAGAATATCTATGTTAATAATTTTAGGTCTTTGTGAATTATCAAGTAATAGTGATGGATCATTTATAGTTTTTCCTTCCAATATAAAGCATACAGGTGGTGTCGTTCAAATACTAGTAAGTATATAAAGGATATGTGTTAAAGATAGCTCATTAATTCGTTGATACTTTTCATGTACGTCATCAAATGAGCTCAAGAATATTTATAGTATTCATCAATCTCTGTGCAACTGAGAAGTAGAGTCTTTGGACAATGGGATACGATTGTTCACACTCCAAAATATGCTATAAAGAGAGTTAAGATATTCTATCAAATTTCAAATCCTTATCAAGAATATCTCATCTTAATATAAGATACTATGATCATGAATAGAAATGTCTTGCATATGAAACGATGAAGAAAAACTTAAAATTATACTAGAGGAAAAAAAGTCTTTTCTCTTATAAAGGATTCTAGCATATTACTTTTGAGCCACACAAAAATATCAGCTAAAAGTCTTATTTGAAGTTGATCTATTGATTGATTGATTGACACTAGTATACTTTTGTATCATATACACATGTGCGGACTGACTTTTAAGATGTGTACATAAGTGTCATATAGCGTGCGAGCACACATACACACTTCTCTATGCTAATATTCATTCGAAAAAACAACAATAATGAAAAAGAACGATAGAATTTTCATTCTGTAAGTTAATGACCGCATCAAATAACTTGTTTAATTCTGTATGCTTTTGTGATTAGTGAAAGAAAAAAGACGACCTATTCTAATTTTTTTTCTGCACATTATGATTATCAATTATATGACATGATTGTATTTATAATACGTGTGTCATCTTTCTGTCTTTAGTCTAATGACAAAATACAGCAGGTAGCTGGGAAAGAAAGAAGGTAACCAGATGCGCATCGGATGAAATAACATAATTGTCAAATGATTATATGTTATTGGAAACATCCTAGATGATCATTAGTGCATCATTGCTCTTGTAGAGCTTTTAAAAAATTGCTTTTTCTTCTTGTCATCAGTGTACCATCTATTAATTCGATGCACACTTTGATTGTCATTTTACACTGATGAAAATTAATCGAATGCATTGCTTATCAAATAAAATAGAAAACAAACTACCATAGACCAATAACGTCTTTCTTTTATTAACAGACTAGAAAGAACGAAAAAAGAAAAGTGTTGTTGTTTATTGGGTAAATTTTTTCTTTTGATTTGATTAATGATGAGTAAATGTTGAATTGTTCGATGGCTGTGAATTATTTGTTGATGATGATGATGATGTTGGCGCAAACATACCATGGGAATATACGGAACCAGCAGCAAAATATGCAGCTTGATTAAGTAACGATGTTTGAAGGTCTTGACTAATAATTAAAAAGAAAACAATTGACATTTTCTAAAATCATCAAGTGAAAAGTGGTCAGGTTGTAAATGTGCCATGACCATTAGATATATATAAGACGGATAATGTTCGGGATAAGTGGCAATTTCTCTTTTTTTTTCTTTTATTGAAAAGGGCATAACTTACGTTCGTGGTGTACGATCTCGTTGTCGTCGATTTTTAAACCAATTACTAACTTGTGTTAATGTTAAGCCAGTTTTTTTCGCTAGTAGACGTTTTTCATTCGGTGTTGGATAACGATTTTGTCTATAACATTCTTTTAATGCTTGCCGAGATTTTTCTTTAAAGCAATAAATGGTTTCCTCACCGTCCCATATAGATTTTGGTAATGGATATTTTCGTCGTATACGATACTTATCGACAGCACCTAATGGTCGGCCGCGAATTTTTTGTGCTTCCATATAATGTGCTTTGTACCATAATTGTTGTAATTCAGAATGATGATGACCCTCAAATGAATGTGTTTCTAAGAGATAATACAATTCACGAAATTTCGATTGGTGATAATAAATAATTGCACGTGCTTTCAATATACTATCGTGCTGATGGATTAATGCAGCATCAGATGAAGAAGATTTCAATGGTAATAATTGTAAAAGTTTAATTAATTTATCTATTTTACCACTTTGTTGAATAGCTTCGCATACACAAGCTAAATGATCAATGGTTAAGCAGATGGTTTGTTCGACATTATTATTATTATTATTATTATTTGGCAATTTAAGAATGATCGGATTTTTTATAAGAGTGCTATTAATTGAAGGTGATGGCGTCGGGGCTGAATTTGACGAATCATCATGTTCGATTTTCGTTGGAATAGTTGACTGTGATAAATAATGATTTGGATAATATGATGAATAAACATTAGATGATGTTGAAGGAAAATTATGATTCTGATGATGATGATGATAATCGTATGTTGAATGATGATAAGAAGAGCTTGTTGTGCTCGATTTCATCATATTTTTTGCGAGAAGGGAGATGATGATCTATAGACACAAATTCTCGCCTTTCACGTACTCGAGTAATATGATCGAATGTATTGTATACTTTCTCTCGTTTGACGATAAGAAAAAAGAAGAGACAAAAAAAAAGAAAGATGATTGGCTAAAAAAGCGTATTGGCCGATTAAAGAGAAAAAAAAACAAGTCTTGTTCTCATTTTTTTTTCACTATGATGGATGATTAAGTATACTCTTGAGAAAAAATAGAGATGAAAGAAAACCTGTGATTTTCCACTTGGAATAGACTATTCAATGATTGAAAAAACTTTTCAAGATTATAAGAAAATTGAAGTAGGCATACGTTTATATCTATTAGTTGATTCGAAGTTGATTAATAATTGTTCAGAATAGTCAGCATTGCTTTTCTTCTCATTTTTGATTGTCAACAATTTTACTCATACGATTATTTGTCGATGCATAATGTGTCGTAATCAAGATGGTATTGCTTTGTTCAAAATGTTTGTTAAAAATGACATATTGGACGGTTTACATGACTGTCTTCATAATGTCTCTGTCTATCACCTACAAATATCTTCATGCTTTCTTTCTTTAGTACTTTTATATTGCATCATGAATATTGCTTGCAATTCAAAAGAAGATTTGTAACATATCTAGAAATGATCGAGATCTAAGTTTAAGTGCTGGCTATAAATATAAGTATTCGAGCATTTATTTAAGCCAGAACTAAATAGCGGTGTTGTGCTTGAATCTGAAATATAGACTGAAGTGTCTTATGACATTTACAGCAGAATATTTCTACGCATTACTATAATCGATATGTCGCTTCGATCAGAAAGACTTAGATCGTGGATACATGCAGATCTAGCACAGTTTTATGAAATACGAGAGTTTTTCTTCGACTAAATGTCATAGAAAGGAATAAGAGTATCATTATATATTCATAATTTGATTGAGTTCTAATTTAATATTCAGCATCGATTTTCAAAACGATACACAAGATCTCTCTTGAGCTGACTAAATTTTCTTCAAATCAAAATTACAAAAAACCTTTGACAAAAAAATGCAATTCATTCGAAGTAGTGCAATACAATATGCATTTGAAAAAGACTCCGTATGTGAATCTCAGTCATCAAAATCATCATGAATATAGAGAAGAGAAAAGTATTGAAAAGGGGTTGCCTCAGACTGAAACTATCGTTAACTTGTAAAATTCATCCCTAACTAGTTCATGAAGAGACAGTATTAAGTTAATTTATTAATTCGAGAAATCATCTGACATTCACTTTATTCAAAGAAATAATAGTAATGGGAAAAAAAGAGCATAACATTAAAAAAGTCGTGACTTAGTTGTAACCTTTATTTTCGCACATTCTGCACATTTTAAAGCAAGTTCCATAGCAGTAAGATGATCAGCACAGTATTCTTGAAGATGAAATTGAATTAATATTTTTACTCATTTATGTTTCGTTTTCGAACATAAAAAAATGATTCTTCTGCATGATGATGTTGAAATTAGTACTCTTGGCGTAAAAATTGTGTAAAGTTGAAAATGTAAGAGTGTTTTGAAAAAATCGACTTGATTTTCCTTAATTCAAAAGATGACCCAATTATATAGGGGACGAATTTGCCAGGGACGGATAAGGTCCCAGTAAGAAGGGCTTTGCTGAAAAGTAATTTTTTTTTAAATATCGATGCATAGATAATTAAATAGTGTAACGTTGACATACATATAGTGACTGTTCAATACAATGACACGAATTTTACTTGTTTTAAGCTGTATAAACTCATGATGGATGGTATCATTGATCATCGTCGTCATTGTGTTCATTCAATGAAAAAAACTGCAACTCGTGAAAATTTATCAACTCTTCAGTCAGTTCCAGAAAATATCTAAAAGGCTTCTTACAATATTCACAGTTCAATAATACATAAGAATTTAGATCTATACCTTTAAAAAACATCAGTGATAGGCTTACTTTCTCAGATTGAAGAGAATATTATTAAATGATTTGGATATTTGAATATATGATTGTGATATGAGTCAATCGAATAAATATCAATGCTTCAATTCCAATGTTGATTATCTCCATTATAGTAAAATTTCTCATGAATAAGCTCAGCGTAGATAACTCTAATAATAGTTATTTTTCTTTGTATTGTCTTGAGATTGAAACAATTTTTAATTAACTTTATTAATCAGACTAACAGAACTACATTTCATTTTCGTAGGACATAGATGGATTACAAGACCAAATTTCTCACAATCCACGTATAGTTCAGGCTCATAAAAATGAATTAGCAGCCATGGCACTGAGTTCCACTGGCAATCTGTTAGCTACTACTTCAAAAAGAGTATGTTCATGAAAACGACAATAAACATGATTATTATCTTGAAGTATTTTAATTTTAAACAGGGTACTCTGATAAGAGTATTTTTAACAACGGGACTTTGTGAAAAAATTTTTGAATTTCAACGTGGCTTAGATACAGCTGATATAATTAGTCTTGGATTTAGTGTCAATTCAGGTTTTTTATGCATATCAAGTGACAAAGGTACTGTACATGTGTTTGGCATACGTGATCAAAATTCAAATCGAAATGCTACATTTCAACGTGCATTCAATAATACATCAAGAGATTTGTGTAATTTCAGCGTTGATAGTGAATGGCCTTGCGCATGTGCATTCTCAGATCCAAATCATGTTGTTGCAGCAAGTTTTAACGGAAAATTCTATAAATATATTTTTAATTCAAATGGAAAATGTAATCGAGAAGAATATGATTACTATTTAGATGACAATGATGAATGTAATTTTTGATACAAAATCCACATCGATTCATTTTTCTGTTCATTCGTTTCCTTTAATTACGAATGTGTGTCTATTTGTTTTTGGCTCTTTCATACATATGAAATAAACTATGTCATGAAGATGATATCTTGCAGATTTTACTCATATGCAGAAGATTTATTCAAGGAAAATTAAGATACTATTCTTGATTTCCTTTAGTAACAATATAATATTTTCTTCAAAACAATAAAATATCGTTTAAATGAATCTATGTAACCATTGTTTTTGTTTTTAATACATGATAAATAATGATGAGCATTTTGCTTAGCGCGTTGATTCTCGCTTCATGCAGTTTAACATCTGAACAAAAAGTTTGCTTATCATGATATTAGTTGATCGGTTTGTTTTTGTGAACTTCACTCATTGATTGACGCATTATATATACTTACTAGATTGGAGGGTGATTGTACGGATGTAACTAAATTCCTAATCTACAACTATTACAGATACATGGAAGAAATCTTGAACTGTTAAAATATTGAAGAGTACTTGCTATATTCATCATCACTAATTAATCAATAGAAGAGAACCGAAGTTGGTTTTTAGAAAAAAAAATGATGATTAATTTTATGATTCATATGGTTATTACTCTGTTAGATTGGTAGTTTCAACAGATTTTTCCTAAGTTGTATGAACTGAAAAAAATAATAATAACTAGATAAATGAAAACGAAACGAAATTTTCACTCATGAGAAGACCTTGTAAAATATTAGAAATTGCAGTAAAACGTAGATGCATAATTCGTAGGTAGCTATCATAAAGACATCTCTGATTGTCAAAGCATGAAAATAAAACATCTATGAATGTATAGAGGACAATTTTCAAGAAAGGTTTCATTATTATAGAGTTGAAGTTTGCTATGCATCAGATTCTTTAAAAATTACTTAAGATTCATTTTTACTAAGCAAGCAATAAGTTTTCGTCAGCGAAATGTCTGTCTATTCAATCTCATCGTTGCATAAATCTGTACAGACAATCAAAATTAATCATTCATATAGAAAATCTCAAACTTTTTCTTACCAATCAATCGGATTATTTGAACTGATTTTAAAATTAATTCATTCCGAACAAACATTCGAGTAAAACTCAACAACTAATGTCAGCGACATTGTAGAACAAAGAGAAATTTATAAAAATCGAATATATATTTCAAAAATTTATCATAGGAAATGACGTATAACTCTTTCGAGCTAATTTTAAAACAAATAGAAAACATATTTTGTTCATTTTTGTTTTTCCTTGATTTCTTTTTGTTAGCGAAACTAATTTTTCAAATAAATGGATGACAGTTAAACTACCATTGCTCTACAAAAGTTTTTTACACATAGACTAAAATCATCAAAGAAAAGCTGGTTTAACCTAGTTTCGTCGTATGTAGTTATTGTGACAGTTATTGATTCAGTACGAGTTTAAAAAAAGAGTTGTTGAAAATGAAAAAAAAAACAAGAATTGAAGAATACAACAAAGCAAGCAAATAGAACGAACCAGAAAGACGATCATGCTGCTATCGGCATCACCACGATTAGAGGCTTCAGACTGTTAATAGTCGTACAGAAAGATACACAACAACGTCGATCGATTGCTTATAAGAATTCTTTGAGAAATTTCTTTTCTTTTTCTTTGAAATTGTATTTGACAAAAAAAAGAAGTGATCGATAGAATGAAATGCGTACCACAAAAGCTTAAAGACAAATATGAAATCCTTAGTATTATCGGTGAAGGTAGATATTGACATATACTGTATTTTTATCTTTGCTTTTGAATTTTATTTTTTAAGGTGCATACGGCATTGTTCTTAAAGCTCGACAAAAAGTATGTTTTCATGGATTGAAAAGCAAATTAGAATATGATTTTCCTCTTCCAAGTAGCAATCAAATACAATCGTTGCTATAAAATGTTTAAAACAAGTTTCCAGTTAGATATTCTATTGATATTATAAATAAGTTGATGACAGTGTGTTCTTTTTCTTTTGTCAAGAGTATCATACTAACGCTGATGTAATTGATCGTGAATTGCAAATTCTTCAGTATGTACGAACTGAAAATGTCATTGAATTGATTGAATGGTTTCGTGATAAGAAACGATGTTGTCTTGTGTTCGAATATATCGAATGGGTTCGTTAGTAAAAAGAAAAAGATTTTTATTTCAATACCATGAATAAATTTTGCTCGTTAGAATATGTTACAAGTCTTAAAAGACAATCCAGAAGGTCTACCATTAGAACAAGTACGCCGATTATCACATCAATTACTAAATGCGATCGATTGGTGCCATAAACATGAAATCATTCATCGTGATATTAAACCGGAAAATTTACTTATATCGAAAAATTTTATTTTAAAATTATGTGATTTTGGCTTTGCAAGATTTTGTAATGCAAAAACATTGGCTGATTATTATACAGATTATGTGAGAATTTTTCTTTCTTTTTTGAAATATTCCTTCTTTAATACATTCTATTTTTGTATCTAAGGTTGCAACACGATGGTATCGATCACCTGAATTACTTATCGGGTAACGATGCAGTTTTATAATTAATTAAAAAAATTGACTAGAAATTAACAAAGATAATAACGACGGAAAATCATTTTTGATTTTTACAAATTGTCATGTAATCGAGTCACAGATATCGTTGCAAAGCTTTGTTCATCTTGTAATATGTTTTTATAATTGATAAAGATATTAGTTGATGATGTTATGTTATTGAGCTTGGATACTGACGAATCTTGACATCTTAAATCGTTTCCTCTGTTTTTTACTCGTTTTTACCAAATTTATCGATCAGAAATATTAGCTAGAGAAGGCCGTTTGAGAAGAGAAGGTTGGATCTATTCGAAATATTTTCAAATAATAGTACGACACTGAATACAATTGAAAGTCTAACAATGTACAACATGTCTTGATCATCTATAATTCAGTTGGAGTTAACTTGATGTGTTTCTATTTTTTATCTAATTAGAATTACTCGTGTTCGGTGAAAATCGATCTAACAAAAAGATTTCTAGATGAAGCCTTTCGATTGAAAAGTTTAATTTCATAGACGATAATATGCACATCAATTGTCACTATTCTATGAGTTTTAAAAGATTTTATTTATTTACAATCCATTTCAAAGTTGTTATGATAAGATTCGAAAAATAATCCTTCACATGCCGATTTTTTTCATTCAAACTTGATTAAATAAATACATAAGTCAAGAAGTAAAGAAAAAAAAATGATTTATTATTCAATTTATGAACAAGAAATTTTTTTTTTGTGGAATAATCTATGATTTCTATTATCAGTTCACCATATGGAAAACCTGTTGATATATGGGCATGTGGATGTATGTGATTCATTTTCGGTTCTTGTAAATAGAAATAGTTTGTCATTCCTCCAGGTATTATGGCTGAACTAAGAACTGGTCAACCATTATTCGGTAGATATATTCTTTTTCTTGTTATTCTTGTGACATATGTGTTTCGAAGCGGGCGACAGTGATATTGATCAAGTGTATCGTATTCAAAAATACTTAGGACCATTACCAGCAAAATACATGTTAATTATGAATAAAAATCCAACATTTCAAGGATTAAAAGTAATTTTTCTCAGTAGTGAAACAACACGATCTAAATTGTGATTTTCAGTTTCCACCTATTCATCATTTAAATACATTAGAACAACAGTTCAATCATTTATTTCCAACGGACTTCATGGATTTATTTAAAGTAATACAATGTGTTAAAATTATTATTCAACATTATTTTTATTTGTTAAAAGAGTACATTACGTTTACATGCATATGATCGTTTAACAGCGGAAGCATGCATTCAACATCAATCCTTTCTATGTTTGAATCAAAAAATTTTTAAACAACAAAATCATAAATCGTAATTATAAAATTAAATATATATATATAACGTTAGCGCATATATATGTATAATAAGTAAAGTTGAGATTTAGGCAAGATTAAATTAAATTCTTAAAATTATTTAAAAATGTAACAACAGTTTTTTCGAGCAATTCTTGTCAATTTATCAATTAGACCGCTTAAATATCATAGATAAGAAGATTAATTCATGTAGATGTTTGTTTGTGTGTTTCTAGCTTTCGTCAGCACATGTCGATAATGATAGATATTAGTCGCAATAAATTTCCTATCCGTATAAAAGTCCAAGAATAACTGTTTTATTAATATAGAAGAAGATTTTATATAAAGTTCATTAGATTCAACACTATCACATCTCAGCTTACATTCACTAAAGGGAAAATTGATCGATACTAACTTCCCAGAATTTGTAATCAATCCACTAACTTACGATACATATGTAAATTCTGTAATCTCGAACCATAGTTCTCGCTTCAAGAACATCGTAGAATGTCAGTTAGATGATAGACCAAAAACCAAATACTTCTCAAAATATTCTTGCAACATTTGTGTAACTTGAAAAGTGTGTATCTCTCAATTATTTTGGGCTATATTGAAAAAATTTTGTCAAAAAATACATCAAAATATAGCGCATCGAGAATTCTACCGATGCATTTCTGTTAAAACTTGTGAATCGATTTTTAATTCCTTCATCGAAAGCTTCTGAAAAACTGAGATTTTAGAAAGTTAGTTTCGAGCAAAAAATCCGATGAAGAATATTGTTCGTCACATCTATAACTAGTCGTATTTTCTACCCGGATTCAGAACCAACCGGATATGAGGGCTCAAGGTCTTCTGGATGAAATCTGGTTATTTATGAATCGTAGTAGAATAACGAAAGCCTTCTTTTCTTCTTTGATATCCAACAATCTATAAGAATTTTATTCGTACATAGATGATTTTATTGAAACATGGAAAATCATTTTATTTGAAATGATAATAAGTTTTCATATTCAGCGAGAAAAAGATGATTTTCTATTGTATTTTGTCGAATTCAAGATAAACTTGAACAAAGGTTACTCGTCACCTAAAACTATACATAGAAATAGAATTTTAATTAATTCGAATATCTAGCAAAAATTTAGAAAATTTCATTCTAGTCCAGTTCACGCATCTCTGTATGAAATCGATCATAACAAAGAAATAGTTAAGTTGTCTACACCAATCGTTGATCAATGTTTCAAAAAATTGTAAGTTGTAATTAAACAGTTGAAGATAGTCTGACTCTAGTTTTTTGATGATTTGAAAGAAACGATGAAAATAGTAAACATCGCCATCAACCTCAATCATCGTTAATCGAATTCAATAATGGGAGTACTGACAGTTTTACTGATATTTCATCGAATGTTTCGTCTTCTTGTAATGAACAAATAAAATATCGTAGTAATCCATCATTAACTGATCAATCATCAAGATCGTTCTATTACGAACCAAAAATTATGCAAACACAATCAAGAATATATTCACCATTAGATAACGAGCGAGTAAATCATGCTGTTATCATAAAATCAAGCCATTCTAACACTCGACATGATCCATTATGTGAACAACAACTATCGATACCGCAAAGGCTGAACCATGGTGCAAATGGAGTTTTATTAAGATCTAAGCAAACGTCTTCAACGAACATTCCACATACGTCATCTAGAGATACAGATGAAAAATTAAAGCGATATAGTTTTGATCTACAGAAAACAACATCCAGTAAGCAGAAAAAAGCATCAGAGCCGAATATTATTCGATCATCGATGAATTTTGTGCCAATTGAAAGAACGAATACTTATGATTTTCAAAAAAATATCAATCGCAGTGCATTATCATTAGATACACAGATATCCGATGAATCTAATAATCATGATATCAATCGAGATTTTCTTCTTCGTCGATCACTTGATTGTCACTTATCTGAAAACACGATAAATATGCCTCAAAGAATAGTTTCGAGAGTAAATGCAAGTTCGAAAATGAAAACGTACATTACTGTATTACTATATGTTTAAAATTTCTAGAAACATCCAACAGCGATAGACGTTATGGATCAAATGGAGAATAGTGCAACAGGTGAATAATTTTCTAATTCGCATATAGCCATGAAAGTCAATTACTCTCAAATTCATATAATTAGATTCAACAGCATATGGAACTAATCGTACTTTTCAACAGCAGCTAAATCATAAATATCCATGGTAGGTCCTATCAAATCTCTATTTTGTATAATCAAATACAGATCAATATTTTCTATTTAACAATTAGAAAACACACTATAGTGGAATTTCAGTTTACTAATGAATAATCTTAGTTTGTGGCAAACATTTGAAAGAGTTTGAGTAAGATTCATATCAGATCGTACGATGTCAATGATCTATTTTAGACTTGAGGTAGCAGTTCCTTTCCATCAAAATACATACAGAGAAAAGTAGTACGATATATTGAGTAGTTATTAACTGCTGCATTTCATTTTAATAATCTATAAGCTACAAAAATAGAGATGAGCAAGTCAAATAAGAAAGACGATCAGTAGTAGTTATCTACTCTACATCTAATACAAATTGTCGATCTATGCTAAATGTTCTTGAGCTTCACATACATACAAACTAGTAATATAGTCTAAAGGACAAATGTATATTCCAATGTAATCAACATATACTATTAAGTGAATCATTCTAGAGAAATAATTGTGAACAATTTACTGTAAGTTATTCCATAGATTATGACACTGAAATACAAGCAAGACATATATTGACTTGTTGCCAGAAATCTAGTTATTTTCTGATGGTGCTCTGATGACAAGCGGATGCTGCAAGTAGTTGAATTTTAGTGTTTTTATATAATTTGAAATCGATCTATTACATAGAGACCGACTGTATTCAATGGAATTACGTCAAGATACATGAGAATATCTGACAGTATTGAGTGACAATCGTCTCGTTTTGATTTCTATTAGTTAGTTCATTTTCCAATGATTTGTTTTTTTTTAAACGTAGATACCTGAACTTCGTTGCATTCTATACTACTCATGAAAGTAACATATATATTATAGTCAACTTTAGTAAACTCTTATGCAATTCGAATAGGTTTTAGCAGAATGGATTGCTTATCATTAAGAAAAAGTATAATGAACGTCAAGATTTGCAAGCTAATGTTTTTCTAAAAGAAATTACCACCTACCAGCGAACGAATAGAATGACAGATTAAGATAAAAACTTAGCACGTTATTCTGAGAAGCCTACATACATCACCCATATATGAGAGTAATTGACGTCAAATCACTTTAACCACTCTAATTATTCATCAAATTCAATGACAGCAAAAGCTATGTATGACAAGCTCTATAAAAATCTTCAATAGAAGTGCGAAAAAATGAATAGAAGATTAAGTGAAAATCTAGTACTTGAAATTAAAAGAAGATTATTTTTTCACATCCTGCCGTATTAAAAAGATTAATTCTCTAAGAACAGAAAATTATAAAATTACAAATTGAGATTCTATTGAATGTTTTCAACGATTTATTGTTCATGAATCTTCTCGATATCCAAAGTAAAAAGTGTGAGGTCATCGAACAAAACGTTAGCTTTCATATAAAAAAATAAACATTGGCATAAAATCTTGTCGTTCGATAGATAGATTTTGATATTTTACTCTGAAAATTTCAAGTAATATGAAACAATCATTCTGCTTCGTTGTCAATGTTATGATCTCTTTCATGGACATTATTTGAGTTT
The DNA here is from genome assembly GCA_900239685.1 of Rotaria macrura. NCBI lineage: Eukaryota > Metazoa > Rotifera > Eurotatoria > Philodinida > Philodinidae > Rotaria > Rotaria macrura. The sequence continues at coordinate 125,926 of OENT01000279.1, forward strand.
GAAAATTCCTGATCTATTCACGTGATACTCTAAGATAAATTAAAAACTCACATAGACACGTACGAAAAACAATTCAAGAGTCTCTTGATCACTACTCAATAAATGTACTCGTTATATTTTTGAAGGAATGTCCATCAGGGAAAGCCTGTTTATGGTACTAATAGTTATTTAGCAAATTCAAACGAACATCGTTCATCTCTCAATCAAGAATTTGTAAGTTTATACGTGTTATCTTGAAATTTCATTGTTTAATTCGATATAGTATTCTACAAATACGTATGAATATGACCATACGAATAAAACTAGTATAACTCCTGAACGAGTACGTATTACATCTAACTAGCATTTCATGATTTTAATTCTTTGTTTAACAAAAAACCATAGGCTCGAAGTCATGAGTACAAAATATCCACGAAATTATCGTCAAAACATAGCCTACCCAATTCTCCGCAATCACCCTCGAAACCAAGTCCAGTAAATATTAGAAGCAATCATTTTCTTTCTTTTTGTGAGTATTATTTAAACTGTGATCTATAGAAACAGAAATCAAGCACGAATTCATGCAGTCTTTATCCAACTGCTCGAATTGCTTTATTACATGTTGCTCATGCAATAATACCATCATTATATCGTCGACAACAACCAATGCGATTGACAGACACAAAGCCGTCTGATGAACATATTCTATAGAGTGTTGAAAAAGGTGGTATCTACATGTTTATATTTTTACCTACGATAAATAATTAACTGATTGTTATCTTCTTCGATCTTTCAGACATTGTTTATTTTTAAGATTTTTTTTCGTCCTACAAACTTTGTTCTACTTGTTCATATTTAATGCATTGAAGCGTTCGTTTGTCTATAACTCGAATACATAAGATTATTTGACTTATGCTACATATTAAAATTCATACGATAAATAGCTGATCGCCTCTTTTTTTCAAGAGTTCAAGTAGAAATATCGTCGCTTTTAATGAAATCATATCACTCAAATGAAATCTTTCTTAGCAAGTACTAAATAGGACACATACGAGAAGAAATCAATAATCACTGTTCAGCAGTTTTCAACCAATCAATTAGTTATTGAATCAGAGGAAAGAGAAAAAATCGATTTGACTTATTGGGTTACAAATCCAATATTCAACGTAACTGCCTGTGAATTACCGTTTATATTGTTCTTTAGCACGTATCGTTGCCCTGCTAAGCGAAGGAAATGTGTGAATTCTATTATTAAAATAAAAACGATTCATTTTGAATACAATGCAATCTTCTCTATTGATGCAAGATGGTTTTTCGAGGTTAGTCAATTGAAATAGATCATGAGTTTAGAATAAATGAAGACTAATCAATGAATGACAGTCACAGCTTTCTAATTAATCTAAACATTTCGGAAGAATATATCTCGTATGTTAGGAGAAACTAACCAATACTGATGATACTTCCACCAGCAACAGAATGACTCTTGAATCGCGAATAGCTGCTCAGAAATATTTTTACTTTAATGAAAAATAGTTTTCGTGAAAATTATGAAAGGAAAATAAAAAATGAGGACTTGACCTGAGTCTAAAAAGCTCTGATTTGTCAATAAGCTGTAGTCAAGTTCAAAAGAAATATTTCTTTTTTTCAAATACATTCGTTACATTGAAGAGAAATAAAAAGTCACATTTTCAAATTACAATGAAATGAACATTTGATTTATATATTTGAGATCTTACTTTCTACATCAGACAATGTTCTACAAGATAACTCATTTGAAATTCCGCATTGATCTATTCAGATATTTTTATTGACATGTATTAAATAAAAGAACTCGAGTTCAACTCTTCTTTTCGAAATTCTGAAACATGCCTTACTAGATTCAATCTCTTATTGATTTTGTTTATCATTTCTAAACAATAGTCTTAGAATAATTGAGAAGTTTTGTTTATGGCATATATCTAAAAGAAATCGATCGTAGCTAGTAGATTTATCTATAGTCACGAATGAATACTCTCTTCTTCACGTTGACTACTAAATACATTTTTCTTGTCACATAATAAGCGAAGTATGAATGATGGTTCATTGCGTGCCATATTGTTTTATTTTATCAAAACAACAAGCAGTATACATCATTATTTCATTAAATTAAGAATTAAATTTCGATATACTTTTGTTTCATTCGTAATATTATGATATTTTTTAACATATTTTTCTGCCTGTCGTATTAATTCATGTCGTAGTTTATCATTAGCATCAAGTTCCATAAGGTATTGAACTCCTTCATCAGGTGTATCAAAAAGTAAGCCTGTTTTTCTATGTTTAACTATACTTGCATTGCCCACATTACGGCGTGCTAGTACCGGTACACCAAGTGTCATTGCCTCAAGCATAGCTAAACACATTCCTTCATTGATTGATGTATTTATATAAGCAAATGATGTTCTCATTAATGTATGAACAAAACTTTGAGATTGTCCACCGATAAACGTAAAATTTAATTGATCATAAGAACAACGTATGTAGTCACTCAATGCCGAATCGTTTTCATAACCAACCAGGAATAGATGATAATCATTATTGTTTAAACATGATAGAAATTCCATGGCAAAGATTGGATCTTTAACAGAACGAATTTCACCTGTCCAAACGATTGTTTTTTTACTGATCGCTACTGGCAATTGTTCAAAGATAAATGGCGATAGAAGAACACTTTGTGGTATAACTGTTATTTTACATTTAAGAAAATTTTTATACATTGTTTCCACATATTTTTTCCATTCATCGTTAAAACAAACGAGACCACTTGCACGTGGAATCATATATTCAAGTGTTGAAATCCATTGTGATTCACATGAATGTAAGTCTGTGCCAGCGAAAATAAGTATCAACGGTGGCAAATCATCATGTTCTTCTTTATAGATCGATGCTAATACATTGCCAGCTCGATAAGCATGTAGACCAAGAACAACTGCATATCGATAGATAGATGATGATAATGAATCTAATTCCGTATGTGGTGTATCACCAGAGACACAGTCAACGATATATTTTGTTGATGTTTGTAATGCATATGCTATACGGGAAGCTGTTGCTGCGTTACCACTACCTGAACGTAATGAAGAGAGCAGAAGAATACGTTTCGAATTATCGGACGAGGCCGATAATAGTGGCCTGACTCGTCGAAATAGACCCATGAATGAATATTTCGACAGCATTCCAATTGATTATATGTATGCCGCATCTGCTATCGCCCACATATCGTACTTGACAAAATAATAAAATATTTTAGAATAAAATAAGCGCCGGGCATCAGTTGTAATATTTGCATTTGTGCGCATAGAATATAAAATTAATGAAAAATTAAAAACTCGTACAAGTATAATGAAGTGATCATATGTGAATATATTGTTGAAATATTCGATTTTGCGTTATAGAAATAAAATGGACAATAAATAAATATATCTGTGAAATCTTTAAGATCGAACTATTCTATTTTCAACGAAGATCAATTTACGCATATGAATTCCATATATTAGATTAGATACATTGACTTAACAGAAATTATACTCCAGTTATGCCTATTACAAATATTAAGAAAAATAATATTTGTAAAGCTGCTAATTATTTGAAGATCTTTATCGGGATACGTGCCTTATTTCAGCGCGGACAATTCTTTATGAGATCATCCACGAGAAAATCGAACGTTTTCCTTTAGGTCAATAGTCTTGAAAAATATTACCCCTCTATTTTATGATTTATGATTGAAAATGAAACGCCATGGTGAGAAACATATAAATTCAAAATTTTAGCTCAATCTGACTAACCCATCAATAATTCTGAAGTATAAACCAAATGCACGCTCAGAAAGCTTTTAAATAAATTTGGTACTCCAGTATATGCTCATTTTTTCTATAATACACTATCGCAATCTTTCTGAGTAATGCAGCATTTGATAGAGTAAAGTTCGCTCTACAAAACTGTTCATTGTCAATATTTCATCAACTTTCATTATGTAGGTAAACCAGTTTCAAAAATATGTCGATCCTACTGCTTTTTCCATGTTTTTCTATCATACTCCTTTGTATTGTAAGGTGTACTTCTCTATCGAATGAATATAAAATGATTGAAATCGAAGTAGCACACGATGTTCATCCATGCGACAGAAGATATTCTACTTCTATCTTGAAAATCATATTTTTCAATACTTTATTACATGCACATGGCAACTGAAAAATTTGTCTCAATTAGGACTCCTATTTATATTTATTTTCCAGCGCTGAAAACTGCCACAGGCTAGTTAATCGATATTTTTGAAATTTATCTATATCGAGAGGTCAGCTATTACTGTAGAATGTATCCCGAACAATAAATACTTCCCAACAACAGTCATTTCACATAACCCACCAGTGAACTTGTAACTTAGTTCGAGATATATTCTAGACAGAGGAGCTGAATCTTCCCGTGTGCGCCCACGGCCGTGGGGGGAAAATTTTGAAAACCTAGGGAGTGGGGGAAATTTTTGGAAAAATATTTCCCTCCTTGAAAATATATTTTCCCTTCTAGACTAGGAGGGGAAAATATTTTACAGCATTCTAAAGCGAATCTTACTTGCTAAATTATATATGCATTGATCAGATCTTGGACTTTTTTCTGGAAATGAAGATGTTTATTTGAAATTGCTGATAAAGATACATTTGGTATTTGGACAACCGACGGAAAAATAATTACATCGAAAGTAATAAAAACATTTTATACCAATGAAAAGCTAGCCGATGGTATTCATGATTTTTTATACTTTTACTCCCTGATGATATTAAAAGTTAGAAGCGAAGCAGTTTGTGAATCAGCAGCGTCAATTTTAAAAGGACACATACACAATAACTGTTCATTACAGCATGATTCATTAGATGAAGAAGTCATGTTACATTGGAATGCACCACCAATACCCAGGTCCATCAAAACGTATATCCGTTACGGACCGTTGAGTGGACGCAGTTATACGGACCGTAACATCATTAAAACAGATCCGTATACGGCCGTATTTTCACAGTATACGNCGATGGTATTCATGATTTTTTATACTTTTACTCCCTGATGATATTAAAAGTTAGAAGCGAAGCAGTTTGTGAATCAGCAGCGTCAATTTTAAAAGGACACATACACAATAACTGTTCATTACAGCATGATTCATTAGATGAAGAAGTCATGTTACATTGGAATGCACCACCAATACATACAGCTGATTTATTTATCAGAAGTTCACTTAATGATTATTTTAGTCATACCAAAGAAAAACAGTGGTTATTTTATAAAAAAATGTGAACAATATCAAGCTTGGAAGCTTGTTTCTCCTGGTTCAGTTGTTTTAAATCGTTCCCAGGTCGAACAATCTGATGAAAAGTTCTTACAAGGATCTTATATCTGATCATATCTGACCTTATAAGATCCGATGAAAAAACGTACTCAAAATCGTCGTCTCTGACTTCTTACGTACGATTGCATTAGAAGATTCTTGAAAGATTCTGTTATATGTGATATACCATAGTAGTATTTCAATAAAATTAATTATCCTCTCAAAATATCACTAAAGTTTTTAATACAAATAAAGTGAATGTAAGATCTTTCGAGGAAAATATAGTATGATCTGATGTAAGATGTCAGAGACGACGATTTTTTGTCAGATTCTTGAAAGATTTCGTTCATATGCAAGATCTTGCATGTACAACATAAGATCTAATGTCAGATTTTTTGAGCTGGGTTTGTGCAAGATACAAGTGGGCAGATTACCTGAACCAAACGACAATGTATAATAATTTAGTTTTTTTTTTCTAACGTGTGTTTGCAATGTTTCAAGTTGTTGTTTTTTTAACATATACGTCTTAAACAAGAGTTCCTTGTTTTATTATTGAATTTTATAGTGGAGGAAATTTTTTGAAAAAAAATTGTCGTGGGGGGAAATTTTCCATTTTTCCGGCAGATTCTGCAGCCCTGATTCTAGAGGAAAGAATTTTCGGGCAACTCGTTTTCGGAAATTATAACTTTTTGAGTCAATATTTCATAATCGAAATTTTTCGTAGACACATAACTCAATGAGATGTACTAAGAATAGCATTTTCAATTTAATAATACGAGTCCTTCATGCGCCATGAGTCATCCAATCTAGTAAAAAAATTCACATTTTCGATAATTTAGTACATCATAACTCATGACTGGAATTAGATGGGATTTTGAAATTTTCACTAAAAGTTGCAGCACTACAATCCCTTCGTTTCGATCAGTAGAATTCTCTCAAAAATGAACATTTTGTCGAAAATCGTGATTTTCAAACAAGACTTTCCTCCCAACCATACGGTGGATTGGGGTCAGAGTTATTCATTGAGGAAGATACATGCACGGTTGTACATATTCGCTGTAGGATTAGCTTGTGGCCTGAGAAGACAACCTGCTGCATAGGGCATCGATAATTGTCTCAGGGTGACTGTATAATTCATCATCAAAATTTTATGATACAGCTTGTGATATAATACAAATTGCCAGCCCTTGTTTGCTTTTTAACGGAGAGAACGTTGACCATAACGTTCTTTGTACGGAGCTAAGCGGGAATGAAGTAAGAATAAAAAAATCTGAAATAATCCCTCTACTGAAAGGACGGTCATACTACGAATTGAGTTAAGTTCTCCCGTTCCTTCATTCGCACAAAACGAAAAAATGTTACTTTGACATTTCATAAAACGTAGTGTCTAAAAATCTGACACTATCCATTAGACGTCTACTGTTCCTATACAGCTTCAGATCAACAGGATTTGAAAGGTGTCGATTTTAGTCAATCACATGTGATTCTTTTGGAAGAAGTGTTGAATGTGAGTGATTGAAATAGGTGGTGATGATATCAGATGTCTGTATGTGTTCTGATTCTATCAGTTATCTGAAGAGGTAGATTTTGTGGCCGTAGTTTCTTATACTGTACAAAGCTCTCGATATATTTCAGGTTATCAGTGTTGTTCTATAAGGTGAGGCATTGTAAATGATCATGTTTTTGAATTTAGTTTTCTCGCTCACACTGTCCATGGTGTTCGATCGACTAGTGTTCCAGTATTGTGATAGACTGATTTGGACGCAAGTTCTTTTCCACTTCTGGATTTCAATGTTGAGCTTTTCTATTATGGGCGTGTAACGTGGTCGCGGTAAGCACCCATGTCACTCGAACCGATCAAAAACCGTCGGTTAATTTCGGTTATTTCTGTAACCGACGATTAACCGCGGTTATTTCCTTTGTTCTCAAGGTTTTACAGCGTAAAAACCGATGGTTCACCGCGGTTAACCTCCCGGTTGACCAGAGATGTTAGCAGTTCGAAACGATATTTTTTCAGTCAACCGGGAGGTTAACCGCGGTGAACCATCGGTTTGTACGCTGTAAAACCTTGAGAACAAAGGAAATAACCGCGGTCAATCGTCGGTTACAGAAATAACCGAAATTAACCGACGGTTTTCGATCGGTTCGAGTGATATGGGCAGTAATGATTTTACCCGCATGGTGACCTAATGTGTGATCTATTTCACTCAGTGGTTATATAGTGAACAACTCTAGAATTGAATCTACAGAAGTTTTTGAAACATAGATAACTCCTCTCATCCAGACGTATATGGTTTGAATTTTTATGGTGTATCATTAGAGAAACAGTTAAAAAGGAATACAAACCAAACATAGTAATTGGAAGTTAGTTTTGTAGCTAGACGGCTTAGTGTATCATGAAGTCGTTTTACTCGAGATAATGAATCGTAAACTGATGGGACTTCAATCGGGGCAGCTAGCATGACACAATCAATAATTAGTTTCATAAGTGTTTTTGAAATTGAATTTTGTATTGTCCTACTGTATGGTGTAATTAGTGGAAGAGCTTGACGCGTTTGATCGAGATTTTCGTTGTTCTTTTGATGGATATGCAGTGTTTTAGGGTGTTCTCGCTAAGAAGTTCCTTGATATCAAAGAGACATGTTTGTGTTCACTAGTGGATCAATGAGCGATATTAGTTTGAAGTTCAACTAGTTTCGAATCTAATTTGATATTAGGGAATTCCACTAATGCATATTTTGGTAATGTTATAAACTTTATATTCGTTGGGAAATTCTTTTCATAGGATTGTACATCTACTGAAGATTGTGTCTTCAATGGGAGAACCCGAGCTCAGTAGTGTCGTTTTCTGTCAGTAAAACTAGCATTTCTGGTACAAGAGATAACTAGTCTGGAACATGTACTGTTCTATTGTCTGGTAGTTCAATAATCGTTTGACAAAGTCGTGAATCTTTTGTATTTTCTCCCAGAATATAATATTGAGCTATTTATACGATTAGTGGATGTCCCATCTCTATTGCTGATTTGTGTGCGAGGTGCATTTGGAAAAATCACTATCGGTACCTGTTACAAAAAAAGACTTTTGAAGGTATTTTTTGGGATTTTTTTCAAATTGCTTTAAGTTAACGACAATGTTCATGACATGGATAGTTTACCATATTTTCATGGGTTCGCGTGAAAATTTTAGATGTATTGCTTAAAGTGTTATTGTTTTCAGTGCATTAATTTGCATTCCAAATTTCTTTGATAAAAATTTGAAATGATAGGCCATTTAGAGACTTTAGAAGAGTCACTTACCTTGATTGAAGACTCAGGAAAGTCTCAAAACGCGCGTGTTTAACATGTGTGCTGTTCTTACACGTAGCGTTTTCGGATTTCAAAAGTCTAAAAATCTGATTTTCAACTCTTCGGACTTAAAATTCCCATTTTTACGACAAAAACAATTTTGGAGAGAAATGTATAATGTTTTACTAGAATGTTATTTGTTACCAGGGTATCTTCTGGTGTTGTTTGAGGCTTTTTAAAAATGAAGCTTAAAGCTGGCTTCGAAATACAGAGAGCTTTGCTTAGTAAGTCTGAGTATTTAGCGCTGTTTGGGAAACGGCCAGATGACTTTTCGTGAGCTTGGCAGAAGCGGTCAGATCTGAGCCGTGTACTCTCCCGATGGGAAAATTGCCTTTTCCGTTATCGGTATCCGGTCCGGAAACGGTCGGATCTGGATTTTATGCGGTTCGGGCTGGGAAATGGTCTTTTCTATTGACGGATCCCGTGTAGGAAACGGGAACCGTATCCGTGGATACACTCCGGTGCCAGAAATTGGTGAGAAGTAAGCCGGAACCGGAAGCCGGGAACCTGCTTGTTATGTCAGAAGTGTTCCCCTTCTGTCATAAGACGGAACGAATGGTATATACTCCTTTCTAGTGCAGTGGTTAATACGTTTGCTCGGAAAGCAGGAGATGCATTGTTCGATTCCATGGCACAGAAGGTTACTCTTTTGTTCCGTTCTGTAGTCATACCATCACGTTGCTGTCTCGGTGATATCAGATGAGAATGAGAATAAGAGAAATAAAAACATAACACCGCTTCTGGAAATCGTGGGAACAATACTGGATCGGACCGGTTCCCGCCGTACGTCTTCGATTTTGTTCGGATCCGATAGGAGTTTGTTGGAAGTTGCCAGAATCCTTGGCATTGGAATTTTACAGGTTGCTATCGAATTCTGTTCGAATTCACGGGATCTGATAAGATTTCATTTGGCAGCTTTGCCCTGGGTAGTGATCATCAATCACCTATCCATGCATTCTAACTAATTCTATCACTTGTTCTCAATTCCATCAATTCCAATTAAACGATCATTTCATGTGCAAGCAAGAATTCTAACGAACAAGTGTCCGTGCGGAACTGATCGAAGGGCAACTATCGTACAAGCAACTGTCCGTTTTGCCAGTAACTATTTATCAGTAGTACTTGATTAATTATGGGTAGTGGTAATTTTTTAAATAGATGAATCAAGCAATACATTCCAGTGTTGACTTGATTATCATCATCTAGGTGACTAAGCAATAACGATCGTAAAGGCATATGTAACGGCTTCAGTGCTTATTCCACACCAGAATGGATGTATTCTCTCTCATCTACTCTTCATATACTCAGCGTAGAACGAGAGAGGAAACATAAGAGAGATCATAGCCAGAGAAAGAGAATGAGCAAGCATTGAGCACTAATCAGAATGGAAACATGCACTAGACTAAATAGTAAAATATGGTTATATAAGAAGAAAAGATAAACTGAACACGATGAGAGACAGCAGACGACTAAGTAATTAGCATTGTACAATATGCGCTAGAGAAGAGTAAAGTATGATATACCTCACGATGACAGGACACATCTGGAACAACATCCATGAACAAATAACTCAATAAGAAAGTGATAGTGTATGATGATGAACAATAAACTCAATGGAGAGTGTCACACCCAAGGGGGGAAAAGCAGACTTCTGTACTTCTTGGTACTTCTCTGTACTTCTGAAGTACTTCTGAAGTACACTAGTTTGCTTTTTCCCTCTTGGTCATACCCCATAATGTAAATTAGACGCTCTCCTGAGCGTCGGTAAGATCAAAACAAAGCTACACACAAAATTCAACAACAAAAGTAACAACCGAGATAGAAAAAAGACTAGCAGTAATAATTAAAATGAACTATATGAAGTACACAAGTAGTAGAATGATAGAGGGTGTGGGTGTGGGTGTGCATGAGAGTTGTGGCTTGTGCATGTACTGTGGGTGCAGCATATCCAAGCTTCATTTATATGTATACCAACAGCCAAAACCTAGCAACCATACCCACACCCTCACCCACACCCTACTTTTATGCTGCTGATTCATGTATGCTGAGTGATAAAGTTTAAAAAATATTTAAAAACTCTACTTTCATTGCTTTATTTGTCGTTTCGATTCACGCGCTAGACATCAAGAGATTGTGGCTTTTTATCAAGAGGGAAAAGGCGAGACTCCAGTACTCCAGCGCACTCCCTGTACTCCCAGACTGTACGATAACTTTGCTCCAAAACGTTTTACATATTTCAAGCCCAGTACCCACCTGTGTTACGGTATATTAGTGGGAGTACAGCCAGCACAAGTCCATCTCACAATAAAGCCAAAATACTTCATCGTACTCCAGAGTTGGAAGTCAATGAAATAAAACGGAGTATTTTGGCTTTATTGTGAGATGAACTTGTGCTGGCTGTACTCCCACTAATATACCGTAACACATGTGGGTACTAGGCTTGAAATATGTAAAACTTTTTGGAGCAAAGTTATCGTACAGTCTGGGAGTACAGGGAGTACGCTGGAGTACTGGAGTCTCGCCTTTTCCCCTTGCTTTTTATAGTTCATAATTTTTGAGAAGCCATATTCTTTTTCTGCTGATTGTTTATATATTATTAATCATCTAATTAGTCTTGTTCTTTATCTGATTCAGATGTTCATCAATAGAGACGTTGACTCCATTATGATTGAACATGTTAGCAGTAAATATGCCTTTGTAACAGTAACCGTTTTCATATGTAACAATACCATTGCCGTGGTACATTCCATTTACAAATGTGCCCTCGTAACGATAACCCTTAACAGAAGTGTAAGTTCCTTGACCGTGGCAGTTATTGTTTTCGAATTCGCCATCGTAAACACTGCCGTCGGCATAGTTAAGGAAGCCTTGACCAGTACGCTGGCCATTGTTAAATTCACCCTCGTATCGATCACCATTTGCAGACCTATAAATACCCTTACCGTGGCGCTTATTATGTCTGAATTGCCCCTCGTATAAATCCCCACTTTCATATTGGACAGTTCCTTGGCCATCATATTTATCGCATTTAAATTGACCGTTATAAAAATAACTATGAGGGGACGTATAAGTTCCTTGACCGTGTCGTTTACCGTTTTGAAACTCCCCCTCGTAACGCCGGCCATTAGCAAACGTGAAAATACCTTTACCATGCCGTTTCCCATTATAAAATTGACCTTGATAACGGTTTCCATTAGCAAAAATAACAAGCCCGTCGCCGTGACGCTTCCCATCTTTTAATGGTCCCTCGTATTTGCTGCCATTGGGATAAATAATCGTACCAAGTGACACCTGAGAAAGACTTGCTACAACAGAACTGACATTAATGACCTGTGTAGTTTCATCTCCAGAGTCTAGTTGATTCAGTAACCGTATTAAATCTGAAAAGGATGGCCGATCTTGTGCGTCATGTGACATACACTTTAGGACTATAGACCACATATCGTTCTCACATGTTGGAGGTTGAGCTAATCTTTCGCCTTGTATGATTTTTTGACAAACTTCTTCGTCTGTTTCTGCGGACCAAGGAATCATTCCCTTTGAATAAGCTTCCCACATTAGAACACCCATCGAAAATATGTCAGATTTTTCCGAATATTTATGACTAGCAAGCACTTCAGGTGCAGCATATCTCGTAGGAACAATATTAATTGTTACTCTTGATGGGCAGCCTCGTATTGGTGCATACAGTACTGTTCCTCGGCTGAGACCAAAATCAGTTAATTTAACCAAATTGTATTTCCTTCTGAATCTATCAAAACGAAAAACGAGTATATTTCTACAAGCTAAATCACCGTGAATAACATCATTATATGATAAATATTTCATCGCATCAGCAATTTGCATGAATATTTCAGTTAGAACGGATTTTTGTGGAACTGATTCCGTATCTAATAATACTTCAAAAAGATTTCCGATTGGTGTGTATTCTTGAACTAGCATAACTGAATTAAGATCTGGCGGATTCTGCTCAACAAATCCGTATGTACGAAGTATGTGCGGATGACGAGTCAATTTGACGTAAAATTCTGCTTCTTTTTGTGAACGTATGCCATCTAATTTTAGTATAACAATAGGTGGTCCAGTCATCACTTTGTTAAATAACCATTGGGCTTTAAATATGACTTTACCATTTACTTGAAAAAGAGCTCGTAACTCTTTCTTCACGTCAACATTCAGCTTGAACGTATTCTTTTTTGACACTAACACAGTTAAAAATTCTTCAGCAAGTTTTTTCGCATCAGGATTGGGCTTTAAAGCATCAATGTCCAATTCTTGGTTCGTTATGGGACTTGTACGATTTTGAAGAATCCATTCTCGGATAGCATCATTCTCATACGTATATCCATCTTCAGCAATAACAGGCTCATGGAATATTTGAAATGTTAGCGGACAAATAAGTGATGACATTGCTGACTGAGTCATGTCTGATTAAATTGAATTAAACTATGAAATTAATTTGTTTTTGGTATTACTTTGGTCAATTCTTACTTTTATTGTTTGTGTTTGTATTTAAATAAGACTAGGCAATAATGTATGAATGTTTGTATTGTTTTGAACAGATAAAATTGTTGTTGTGATGCAAGTGCTCCAAATTTACGTGAATCCAGAAAAAAGGAGGTGAACCACCTTTACATGATTTTTCTTCTCACAGAAGAGTCATATGAAGTTAAAATAATCTGTAAGAAAAATCAAAAGTGAAAGAAAACGAAAGCAAAATAATGTGAACATTTATTAAAGCTACCCTTCACGAAGAAACAACATTGAAACATACATTCCTCGTTTCTTTTGTTTCTTTCGCTCTATTTGCTTTAACTGACAAAAAGACTTTGTCTTTCTACTGTATTGCACGATTTCAAATTTTCAACAACATATATGCGGCATGGAACTCACTTGCAATTGGACGAGCCGCCATCGTTTAAGCGGAGCGAAAACGGGCTACAACGTACCCCAAATACCTAATGAGAACTACTCGTTACGTATGCCATGCACAACGATCAAACCGATACTCGTCCACATATTTTTATAGATAATTATACTTTTTCCAGCATGCTGCTCAATCACTCTCTTATAAAAATGTTTCTATGTTAAGGAGAAGGTTAGTTGTTCGAATCTGACAGAGATCAATTCTTTTCCTGTTGCGTTTGTGTTCGTCGTCGAACCGTGTCACATATACAAGATTTTGGAGAAGTGCTCGCTTCTCCCACACCCAGGAGATTCAATCCCAGCGTCAGAACCGATCGGATTCCGACGACATCGTACCATATTTTCGAAGGAATCCTACACGGATTTCACCGGAATCCTGGTTGTGGAATCACTCTCGGAACCATAGTGTTGAATTCCGATCAAATCCTAACGCCGGAAACCAATCTGATACGCTTACGGACCCCGATAGGATCCTAGATTAAGATTCCACTGAAATCCGAGTCTTCCAATTCCGTCTAACTTCCTACAGGATCCTACCGGACCTCACCCTATTCCTACAGGAAAACATCGGATTCCAACCCCGCAAAATCCGAAGTATTCCAACACTTGAATTACAGCAGATTCCATCGGATCCGATGATAACAAACCAAATCCGACAAAATCCGACAAGATCCGACATGACGTAGCAGGATCCTATGAAATCCGATCAGTACGTAGAGATAACCCTAACCGAGTATATTACCAAATCTGATCACTGTCATGACTGCGTCTCATTCTGGAATTTAGAGTTGCTACATCAGCATCACGCAAAGTGAGATTTTGATGACAATCTCCTATTCCTCAATGCAAAGTTTCAAATTTTGGTTCCGAAATATGATTTTGATTACTTTGATGAAATGATCTTATTCTAGAACGCAGATTTGCAAAATGCGCTCCCCAAAAAGTGACGCTTTTGCTGATGATGATGATTTTGAGAATTAGATCTTATTCTCGAATCCAAAGTTGTAAAATTCGGTTCCCGAAAAGTGATGATTTCGATAAATCTGATGATTTTGATGACTTCGTCATATTCATGAATGAAAAGTTGTAAACTTCGGTTCTCGAAAAGTGATGATTTTGATGAATCTGATGATTTTGATGACGGGGGTTTTCGTCGGATTAACAATTGTAAATTTGTGTACCCGTAAATTATGCTTTTTATGATTTTGTCGATCGTGTGTTTTTGTGTGAGTTTTAATCGTGATTTTTTCGGAAATCGTTCATCTCTGAATGAGGTATTCGATTATTTTACTCGTTTAGGTGGTTTTTGTTTCTATGCTTTGTTTTTCATCGCAGGATATTAGTTTTGCAGTTCCTTGATGTTTGTGATACGGTTAGGTCTGATATTTTATGACTTGAGTGAATTCGCCTTCACGATGAGATTTCCGTTTCCGAATAGTTTTAGATTGTTCAGTTGGATCTTTCTCAGGATAGTTTGAATATCATGATTGTCAAGAGTATGTGTTGCTTTACTTTGCAGTGATAGTAGGGTAAACTATTCCATTATTGTGGTGGTGCGCAGAAGAACGTTTGAATGCAGGGTTAAGAATATAGAGTTTGTTGCACAATAAAGGAAGAAACTAAGTTCTTGCTTTTCAGAAGGGGCAAAACTTCAGATTCTATTATAAAAGGTTGTTTGATATATAACTAAGTTCTCAATTCCCAAATTTTGATCAGAATTCCGAGTAGCTGAGGATGATGTACCTTTGGTTTAAGATTTTTTTATAATTTGATGTGTAGTTAAGGAAGATGCCTATGGTGTTGTTTTCCCAGGTGAAGTTTAAGGAAATCTGTGGATGCGTACAGGTATCGGATGAATTCGTTTTGAAATTGAGGGTAATTTGTTTTGGAAATGGCTAATATCTCATTACCGAGGGTCAATAGACTTAAATCACCGAAAAGTAGTATCATTTGCGAGTTTCATGGTGTTTAGTTTTGCAGGTTTCAAATACTCCGCATAAGTTATGAGTTTCGGTACTTCGTGGAAAAGAAGACTTTAACAAATACTGGGCGTATTAAGCAATAAACTGTGTTAAGAATGAATGAATGAACTATTATGATATTTTAATTGATATCACTGGAATACTATGGCCACTTAGCCCCTTCCATTGTAAAATCAACTTTTGTTGCAGAAAGAGATATATGACTCAAATATTCGTTGAATATATATGGGCACATGTAACGTATAGTAAAAGTTTCAGTCAAAAATAAAGAAGCGTTTTATATTTATTTTGGTATTAACGGTCAAAAAATATATCCCCGCCTATTTTAACATTTCTTCTCGAAATCATAAGATACGGATTTCGGCTTCACGTGAAAGCGTAAAAAACAACGGAGCTACAACTTCAAGGTTCGACTTTTCAAGATTTGTTTCTTTACATAGGTTAAAATGTTTTCTAAAAAGGTTGTGAAATGAGGGGTATTTCACAGAAAACAATCATTTTTTTCAAAAACTAGTGTAAATATAAAATCCGACTTTGTTACATTGCAGAGGACAATTGTTTCTTCGATTTAAGACCTTTTTGACATCTGAAGCACCTAAAATTAC
The DNA here is from genome assembly GCA_900239685.1 of Rotaria macrura. Taxonomy (NCBI): domain Eukaryota; kingdom Metazoa; phylum Rotifera; class Eurotatoria; order Philodinida; family Philodinidae; genus Rotaria; species Rotaria macrura. The sequence continues at coordinate 142,116 of OENT01000279.1, forward strand.
TGAGTAATCCTTAAAGAAAAACAGTAAAAACCGACTTTGTGAAAAACGCTAACCATAATTCACTACTGATATACAAATTTCTTTGTTGTTAACATGGTGTAGAAAGTAGATCAATAAATTTTGATGGTATGAATGAGTGTTGGTGTGAGTGTGAATATCTGAGGTCAGGTGGGTATCCGAGTGTTAGTGTGAGGGAGGGGGTTAGGCTTCTCCGCATGCAAACACCGATACTCACACCCACACCCTCAGTCTCTTCAGCAAAGCCTCTATAAAATTGTGAAAAAGTAACGAAAATTTAATAAATCATAGTGATTTCGAAAGTAAACACTTAGGGCTATCTGGTTGCGTGATAATCTCAAAATTGAATATTTTGGCGAAAATCCAGCGTTTTGAAAGGGGGGGGGGGTGTGT
>OENT01000280.1:0-23186 GCA_900239685.1 Rotaria macrura
CGAGCCTTACACGACCGTAAACGGCCCGTATACGGACACCGTAACAATGCACCTGGGTCAATGCCGATTGTGCTTGTATGAAATTGGCGGGACAGAGAAGTAAATTGATCTAGTCCCGTCCCGAGAGGAATCAGTTCTGTCCTGCCCCGTCCCGCCACCTTTTCATTTTTATTGTCCCATCCAGTCCATTCCCATCCCGGGACGGGATTGGCCCCGTCCCCCACTGAGTTCTGCTGACTACCATGGAAAGGAAATATCTATTCGATATTAGAAAGCATCAATAAAATTACATTTCCATCATACTTCAGCAATCTATACTATCTTGATGAAAATAGAAAAAAAGATGTCAAGGACTGCTATCATTTTATTTCCCTTCTTATAGCTGAGCTGAAGTAGAAAAGGTTATGTTTTAGGCGATATAAAAATAATGGTCAGTTTTTATGACTTTTTGTCAGTATATAGATAGTGGTCTAAAATCCACTTGTATTTTGTCATACAGACGTTTCATACTGCAGAGGTTTTCAGGCCTATAGATTCAGGACTGCATGAGCCATGCAAAGACGCTTCGCATTGTTTTTAATAGAAACAGTCCGGGAACTCTTTGCATGCATCGTGTAAAAACTAAATCAGAGTTTACTTTTAAAATGGCTTTACTAGCTCAAATTCAATCAAATGGGAGATAAAATGGCCGTTATCGTACCCAGACATTATTGGCAAGATTCAAGGGTCTATAAGTGAAATCAAAACTATAATCAAGTTATGTAGTTAGAAATAGAAAAATATTAGCCATGAAACAGATCTGAAAAATTATTTTTGCCGAATCGACATTGTGGCACAGAAAAGTGATTTTCGTCTGCAACGAATTCGACATGATTTCTTATATTGCACCCAGAAAACCTCGAATAAATTATAGACAAAGATATGCTCGACTTCAAAGGTGCTACCGACATTTAACTTAGACAGAAAAAGATTGGTCAAAAGTTATATTTACTGATGAAAGTAATTTTGAAATATTGAATCAAAAGAATCGAATCTACATACGTCGATTTCGAAATGATTTAAAACGATCTCAACCGCGAGTACACAGAGGTGGTGGCGTTGGTATATGGTCTTATATAACATGTCATGATCTAGGGCCTATTGTTTTCTACGATGGATCGTTAAATTCCGATAAATATATTGATATACTCGATAAGCATTTACCAACAGCATTTGAAAAATTCTTACCGCAATCATCTCGTAAAATTTTGCTGCAGCAAAATGATGTTCGTCCACATGTATCAATTAAGACACGAAAATATTTGAAGAAAAAAAACTTTCATCCTATTCCATATGGCCAGCAAATAGCGCAGATTTAAATTTAATAGAGAATATTTGGTCCGTGCTTGACGATAAACTTTTAAAGTTTAATATTAATAACACTGAATAATTAAAAAACGCATTGCAAGTAGCATGGCTGGAAATCTCACATGATACAATACAAAAACTGTTTGAATCCATGTCCAAAAGAATTCGACAAGTAATCAAACGTCGAGGTTTCGCTAGTCATTATTAGCGTTTCTATTTTTTGGAAAGAAATACTTATACCCAGGTGAATGAATCCCATACCGAATCTGATCGGATTCGATCAGATCCTACGATACGATGAAATCTTATGGGAATCCAGGTTGTGGAAACAGTAACGGATCCGACGGAAGAAACCTATTTTCTTATTTGAGTACGAATTAGCATTTAAACCCAACAGTAGAGGCTTGCCTGATCACACGATGAAATCCAATCGAATTCCGATAGTAGGATTCGATAAAATCCAACACTGGGGATCCGAATCAGGAATCGCAACCAGGAATCCGATGGGATTTCGTCGGATAAGAGAAACTTCGATAGAAATATGATCGGATGCCTGTCGGATCCGATCGGATCCAATGGTTGGAATGATTCTCCTGGGTAATAAATAAAAGAAAAGAAAAAGAATTGAAGGGGGTCTATAATTATGCCACAGCACTTTTTTCTTTCTGTCGATTTCTGCACGTGTATAAAAGAAGAAAACAAAGAATAAAAGCATTCTAGTATATCACATATACCCATGTCTATATCGAAGATATTCATCAGACAAACATAACCCTCCTTAAAATAAAAAGTTAAGTTTTTTGCATTGAGCGTAGGGGGCCTATAATTTTGCCACCCCCTGTATCATATACGTAACTAAAGACAGCATCGGACTTCGCGTATTTTCCGCCTGGATTCCCGTATAAAACGCTGCTGGTTCTCGAAGTAGTTGCGCTAAATGCAGCATTTCGAGCTCTATCCAACGCTGAAAATTTCACAGAGGATCATCGCACAAAAAATTACGGTTCAACCCCAAAATCCGATTTTTCCTAATCGAGAATTTTTCAAAAAATGCTTATATTCGTTTGGATTCGTTTGTACACCTGACCTGATTTTGAAACCAATTAAGCCAGCTGCAGAATTTCAACCTCTATCAAAATGTGTAACTTTCAGATAGGGTTATTAAGCAAAAAACCGGGCTTCTACCCTAATTACTCAATAAATTATCTACTTTTGGCAGTATTTCTGGTCCAGATCCGCTCACAGAACTGTGCTGATTTTGGAAGTAGTTGTGCGAGGTGTCAAAACTTAAGCCATACCGAATGATGTAACTTTCAGTGAGGGTTACAGCGCAAAAACCAATAGATGACAAATCTCATTGATATGATCACTCGATTCAACGCATGAATCGACCAATTAGAATAACGAGAACCGAATCATATACGATGAATCCACCGTGTTTCACCAGGCCAATTCTGGTACCATGCTGAAAATCTTTGAAACTTCAAGGGTTTGTTCAGCTTTTTCTGGTGATCATTTTCGTATAGAATTCATTAAGGTTTAAAGCCTGTTTCGTACAGTTATGGAAGAAATACATTTTATGCTACTTTGAATTTTTTCGTAATTGAAAAACCTGTGTATTAATGAAAAAGCACCATTTTTCATTCAATGCTATATAGAATTTAAAAAGCAATTACAGATTCGGATTTAGTGCAAAAAACTGTATCCGAATCATTTGGAATTCTTAAATTTCTACATAGTTTGGTACTGTGCTCCATAGATCTCTGGTGCATAGTGACTATGTATTTATAAAAAGTTATTTAAAAAATACCAATATAGGAGTTGGAATTAACCAAGAAACTGTCATCAGTCATTCGGTAGAGAAAGCGCTGTTCTATCGAATGGCGTAATTAGCCCCCCCCCCCCCGCCGCCCCATTTAATTCTGGAGGGAACGAGCGTAAAAACTATTTTTGACTGCAATGTTTTCGTCAGCTTTGCTGATTATATTTGTCGAATCTAATCATTGACTTCAATAACAATTTCGGATTTGTTGCAATTTTCAGAAATTGTAGAGCTCGTTTCGCTGATCAGTTTAATGGTACTAAATTACTGATATTCCACTCTATCTTCGTGAGCGACTCAATGAGATGATATCCACACGTTGTTGCTACTAGGGGATTATTAGATATAAAAGAGTGGATTTTTTGGAAACAAAAGTGATAACACTTTACGATTCCCTTTCATCTATCAGTCTGGTAGCGTACTCGTATTGATCATGAAATTTGCATTAGAATTTACTCTAATATATGAACTGTAACCCATCCATGCAATGGATTTTTTCATTATTTGTTTCATGCATGCGAAAGGAGCTGAACTTTCCCAGGTCCAAGAAGCACGGTCGTAAACGGCCGTTTCCGTTAATTTTTTCGCCGTTTGGTATGCACCATATTACGGTCGTTTTTCAATGTGCCGTAAACGACCGTAATGGGCTGAATACTGCATTTTTTGGCCGTGTTGCAGTCGTAATTAGCCGTTTACGGCGCAGAAAAATACGGTGCATACCAAAACGTCAACATACGACGGTTTACGGCGATTAACGATCGGAAGCGGTAGTATACGTTATCGTAAACGTTCGTTTACGACCGTATTTGTTCGCCGTAATGCTCGTCCTGGGTTTCTCTCTTTATGAATCATTCAAAATTAAAATGATTCTTATTATATTTTAACTTCAGTTTATTCATGTTCACAAATGAGAAGCAGTTTTTATTACATGAATGTTTCTTGGGCTAATGCCATCGGCTTTCTTCTGTATTTGTTATTGTTGCTTGCTATAATTTTTTTGCCTCATTTATGTAGGTTCTCAAAGAGGATGTGAACGTGGCTCTAATTAAAAAGCAAGGAGTCCTCCTGACTCACAACCTGAAACGACATCGACACCTCTCTTCTTTTCAATATCCGTACTTATTTTCATCAAAACATGCTAATTATGTATGCGAAACGTGGTTCCGAGGATTTCTGTGTTCATTGAACCATTAATGTAAAATATTTGATATATAAATAAAAATGGATGATGTCGGTGCTAATCAAATAACATATTTATTACAATTACGTACATACAACGAACGAAAATTATGCTCAGCTTGCGTACGACCACTAAACAAATTTCAGATTCATTTAAGGGTGATAATTATTAACATTTCTGTCTTCTCAATAAAGCCAAATGAATCCAAAATTTTAGAAAATTGCTTCAAATTTAAATAAATCTTTGAGAAAGATAGAAAAAAAAATTTTTTGTTTTCCAATAAAGAGTGAAAATAAATAACACTAGTAAAATTTTAGTAAAGAATAGTCCCAAGGCGATTCTGCTACCCAATATGATCCTATTGGATTCCAAGAATACCAATAGGATCCTGTCGGAAGTTGTCGGAATCCTTGGTATTGGATTCCAAGAATACCAATAGGATCCTGTCGGAATCCTTGGTATTGGATTCCGATAGGAAGTTGTCGGATGTCGGAAACGGTCGGGATCTCAGTATTCCGACAGTGGCCGCTGTCATTCCGACACTTTTCGACATCCAACAACTTCCTATCGGAATCCAATACCAAGGATTCCGGCAGTTTCCAACGAATTCCTATCGGATCCGATAGTTTTCCGGTAGGATACTATGGGGTCCTCCAGTTGGATATGTCGTCCTGGACTAGTAAGAACTATTTGTCAAGTTTTCTGATATTTTCAGTAGTATCTTAATTGAAAACTGAAACTTTTGGACAATAGTCCCAAGAAAAAGAATTTTTACTCTATTTACTAGATAGAACTTCTACTAAAACGTCATGTCAGTTAAAGAAGAAATTTTAAAAGTTAGTTTGTATACTAAAAGTATTAGATTTTTTTCGAACTCAGCATGATACAAATACATATTATTCCATGTCAGATATGGATATGATTCGAGACAAGCACATGAATTTATATTTTTTCATAAAATTGCATAAAGTTCGTTGAAAAAATGACTCAGGATTCTTCGATAACACTGATCTATCAAATAAACAAATACTTTCCTTTTTCTTGTTGAGTATAATGAAAGGAACTGATTCACCATGAGATGCTGAGTAAAATACCGGATTAAATTTTGATGGGCAGAAATAAACAGAAATCACGATGTCAAATGTATATACAAGTTCCATAGGTGTATACAAGAACTAATAAATATTGTCATCCGCTGGTTTCATAATGTTTTGATGACCAATTACTCTCAATAATACAAAACTGTTAGAAATCATTTACGAAATGGAAATGGACGTTTATTAATTTTTGCTTTTACATCGGTCTACAAAATTGGTTTTCATGTAAAGCTCTTTGACTGAAGCAAATTATTTATCTTTCAATTAATATTCGCTGCTATCATCGTTATTGAAAACCGGCGCTTTTTTCGCCGACGAATGACAAAGTCGTGTGAACTAATTGTGAATGACGACCTTCGAATCACATATCAGAACGATTTGAATTGTGATGGTCGTTTACTGAAGTTTTGATGAACCTCTCCTCTTGGTGTATACCGATCAATTTCACACCTACTCAGGTATCCGACTGAATACTACAATAGTTTTATTCACTCTTCCTGAAAAAGATTAGAGTTAAAACATGACACTATGATTGTTATTAAAATAGAGCATTAAAATGAAATCTATACTAAAGCAGTTTTTCAAATAATAAAAAGCTGTCCTTTTGAGGATGTGGGTGCGGTTGGAGGGTGTGGAAATTGTTCTTGGACATCAGTGGAGCAAGAGAAGGTTAACATATCTACGCCCACATATCACATCCACGCCCTCGAGAACAACGAAATGTTAGCATGGATTCTTCTACACAAATCTGATAAAAGGCTCGATAAACAATTTAAATTAGCAAGAATATTTCAAAGATCTTTGCCATATTGTTAAAACATCTGTTAGACAACTAAAGCATTTTAATAAACGAAATATTGAGCACACAACACTACGAGACACAAAAAATAATAGGATCAGCTCGTTCATATCACAGTTTGCCTATCTCAATGTTAGAATGAATCTCGTCATATGATAAGACGCTACAACAACACTTTTATGTTGGAAGTTACCGTTTAATTATATGCAATGGTTCTTTTGTTCCTTTCTTATTCAATCTCACATGGAGAAGTGATCACATTTCCAATGAACGTTCAGTTTAAATAATGCATGCGTTTTAATATGAACCCCATAAGAATAGCTTTCATCGGTATTTTCCATCACATAACCTAATGTTAAGCATGCTGCTACTATTTTATTCCAGTTAATCATTCCAGTGATAGTCGCTCGTACTATTTCCATGCTGCAGCACATGAATTACTTAAAATATGCATATAACTCATGCAAATGTTCAAGCATTTGTTTGTGGGAACGATGTCTTGCCCTATGTACAGAAGAGCATGAATGCAAAGTTCACCTAGCATATTCGTTCATTAGAATTTTTTATTATTTGAACACAACGATCAAAGTGCACATATTAGTCAATCATTACAAATCTTATCTAGAATTTTATCGGCTTGATCTTAAACAAACAAAATCATCATCAATGTCAAATGTTAATCATAACTAATAAAATTTATACTCGATTTTTCTGAAATTGATGAGGATGTTAAAGTGAAAAGTATCTGTTGCTGGTGAACAATTTTGAGAACTAGTTCATGTAACAACCGACATTGCTGGTCAAAGTATAAACTATCGATTGAAATATATATAGAACAATTGAAAATATGTTTCAGTGATACAAGATTAAGGTAGTTAAAAAGAATAATTAAATAAACCAAATTTATCTTATGTATAACGTATGTAAACAAATCTAATTCATAAATATAAGTGTACTGAACTGAAGTTCGGATAAATTTATCTTGTTGATTTCATATTATGTTAAACTATGTGCGAAACTGCTGAAGTAGACATTGCACACCAATATCTCTTACACTATACAGTGAGGAAATGAAGCTGTAACTGAAAAATCAATGGTTTTCAAAATGGAAAACATGTGGGAAAAGTAGAATATGAACGTCTCATTTGGAATATGAATATTTTGAAAGATTATAGCACAAAATAAAAACGATGCATCCCAGCGGTTTATCAATGACTGGAAGCCTTCTACGTGAGTGACATGTTAAAAACACCTTTTTTTCAATGATTGTGGCTCGGATATGAATTTTTCTAGTAGCATTTTATGGAAATTGCCATACGAACATTTTCATGGAAATCAGTTTTTTAATATTTGTATTTCTTCCTATCTTCAAAGAAGACTTTCGAAAATCTATTGAATTAAGTTCTTACTTGTTTGTTCTCGTGTTACTAAAGATTTCTATCCATAGGATAAGAAACTCTAGACGCGACAAAGGTTCTTAATTCAACTGTGATGCTCAAGTTTTCAGTGAATAAACAGTTTTAATGTACCGTACAAATCATTTCCTCAAACTTTATCTTGTTCGTTTACATTCCAACGAAGACAAGAAGTACTACCGAATTCATCATTTAACAAGGGGAAAATGCGTTACTTCTAGAGTGCATGTTCCATCCTGACCCAAAAATTTATATGGAGTCGAGTGAGCCATGCTTTGCCCCCTTGACTGAATTACTGTGAGAAATAAATAGCGTACAAAAATGTACCACAATTTGAAATTAAATTATTGTTTGACAGTGTTCCTTACTAATAAAAATTCCTTCATCAGAGATATCGTTGATTAGTGAAGATATTCTGATCGACATAAACAACATGCACATACATGTCTATGAATGTAACGGCGACTACAACCGTTCCATCGGTAACCGGTATAAACTTTATTCTGGCTAATACCGGATTGTAGACACTAATAACGACTAATAATAGTTACCGGTAGAGCTGTGAATCGATGAATCACCGTCATCTTTGCATCCCTAGCTTTCACTTGTAATTATCATTACTCTCTCGGATAAAAATCGAAAATAGATTTTACGAGAACACTGTTTTTCAGGACATCTTATATTCTTACATCTTGTTATGTACAGTAGATTAGGTTGAAAAAAACTACAAGAAATTCAAAACTGGTTCATAGTCACTCAAGAAAATTTGCGACAGAAAGATATCGATTCATTTTTTATTTTCATGATCGAATAAAGATTTAAAGTTGTGAATGTTGGAATGACTCAGATCGAGTCTTATGCTATCATTGCATTGTGTTTTTATAAAATTTACCAAAGAAAGGGCATCAATATGATGAAGAAAAGTGGGAAACCAAATTTTACTTTTTGTAATCGCTGAAAATCGTTTGACATCAAATAAAAGTAAGATATTGCATAAAGAATTTCTTCCTTGGAATATTTTTATCTGCTAATATCGTTTGTCATTCTTCGAAAGATGATTCCAATATCGCTTCACATTCATATTCGACAATATATGAAACTTATCCACATGTTGTGGGCACTAGGGTATGGAGCATGCGTAAGCACCTCTATCCATGACTCTATTGAACATATTGTATATAGTCTTGATTAGATTCAATGAATGAGCTTGTTTCAAGTTTAAAGCCATGAAAATCTTTTACGAAATTATAGTGGAAAAAAAGAATTCAGTGTGGCTATGCCTAGTCTAGATGCTATTTTATGCCTATCATCAACATTATTAATACGACTGAATCACAGATGATTCGATGATGATCGACCAATGAGAAAATGTTTTTGAACCTCTCCGATTGTTTAGTGCTAAAAGCTACAATAAAAATAAATAGTATTCGATTAAACCCATCTTTCTTTCAATCTTTGCCATAAATTTATTTCACATAGAAATAAAAAAAGTGATTCTATTTCCGTATAGAATTTCTGCCGTGAAAAAGTTAACTATAACCAATCATCTTTTGCCAAAAGTGCAAGTAATAATCTCCTTTTCTAATGGATTCCTATTTCAGCAACCCATATCCTAAAAACATCTAATTCATTTTTTAAATAACATTAAATGATTTGCCTTTTTTTCTTTGAGATTTTGAATGCAACTTTTTCTTTCCCGATATCAGAAAAAGGTATTACCTAGACTTACAGAAACCATTATATCTCACATAAACTTATATATTTTTTTCTCCAGAGAAAAGCATCTCTACTAATAGTATCAATTACTTTTTCAGATCATCATGAAATTATTGGTACTTGTTGGGCTTGTTTTTTTTGTCTACATTGCCAAAACAACATTTGGAGCTGATGATAAAGTGAATTTTCATTGAATCCTATTGAGATGCCGTTTTATGTGGATATTTTAATTTCTTATTTTTTAGTTATATGTTACAAAAAAAGTTTTTTTTGATATTGAAATCGGGGGCAAAAAAGCTGGTCGTGTAGTCATTGGCCTATTTGGAGATGTAGTCCCGAAAACAGCAGAAAATTTCGCACAATTAGCTGCTGGTACGAAAGGCTTTGGATATAAGGGTTCGAAATTTCATCGTGTCATCAAAAGCTTCATGATTCAAGGTGGTGACTTTGACCGTGGAGATGGTACCGGAGGCAAAAGGTAAAATTGATAATGTTCGATTGGAAAAATTCGATGATTCATTTTGATTACGTTTCAGTATCTACGGCGCTAAGTTTCCCGATGAAAACTTTAAATTGAAACATTACGGGGCTGGATGGCTTTCAATGGCCAATGCAGGTAAGAATAAAAGCCGAAGAATGAATTTTACGTTTCATTTCGTATGAATGTTTTTAGGCAAAGATACCAATGGTAGTCAATTTTTTATAACAACCGTCAAAACTGAATGGCTTGATGGTCGACATGTTGTCTTCGGCAAAATCCTCGAAGGTAGATCACTTTATTTTGCAAAATGTCTATCTTTTTTTCTCTTTTTCAACGTTAATAAGGTATGTCTGTTGTGCACAATATCGAAAGTTCCAAAACAGGAGCAAATGACCGTCCAACAGCAGATGTTGTTATTGCTGATAGCGGTATTATCGAAGTAGCAGAGAAAATCGCTATCGATAGACAACCAGTTGATCGAAAAATTTAAAATGCAGAATGTTTCTTTGTTAAACATATTTGTTACTTATCAGTAGTTTATTACAACGGGAAAACTTTCTTCTTTTTTGTTCGTTAATCTATTTATCACGTGTGTTAACATGATTTTGTTTAAATATGTCTTAAGAAAAAAGATGTTGTGTTTTTTTCGTTCTCTTTCTTATGTTTATCCTCTTTTTAGTAAAAGATTATTCAATTCAGGATAGTTTTCCAGATCATTATAATCCACTTTTGACCTATCTTACATACAAGAGCAAGGAATTCGTTTAGTTTATCTGTTAAAATCAGTTATGATAGATAAGAGAAAGGTGGCATTTATTCCTAAAAGTTTTAGAGCCGTTACATGAATCTCATTGGTTCAAAGAAACGCCAAATGCTGTTTCTTTCGAAAAGATTTGATGGAAGCGTCTCATCCTTGAAGACGAAAATGTACCATGATTTTCCGACAAAGAATTTTTCAGCTACCTTGAAAGGTTACAGCAGCGCATAAATGCGAATTGAAACTGCAGTTTCAATCTTACACAATCAATCTAGAACTCCAAATCAAACGATTTCTATTCTCACGTACTTGTTGTATTGCAAGTAAACGAGCTAGTCCATGTGAATACGTATTTGATGATTCCAAATGTTTTGATTGGACATGTTCAAGATAAACTGAACTATAAAGGTTGATAAAAGTAAAACAAGCACTTGCACCTCCCTGAGTACATGTATCGAATTCTTCGTCGTGTGAATCTTAAAAATAAAATGAATTGATGTGCTTCAAAAGTAGAATTAGATGAAGCCTTCGATCAAGAAATATGAAACTTATTCTGATCATCTAACTATTGTAATACTACTTCATCAAAAGCTTGATCTTCGACATCGAATATTTTTTTAAAGTTTATTTTACTTTGGCAAAAAGTGATACCTGATGTTGTTTAGTATGAATACTATTAGCAGGTGGCAGTAGACCATGTTTCTCGTTTATTCCATGATTCTACGACTGTTACTTTCTTTCTTCTTACACTTCTATTTTGAGGACAAAGTGTTTGAAGAAAGTGATCAATCAATGAGAACACTTCTGTACTTTATTACTTTTCGTTGTGATATCGAAATATTAATTTTTCTGCTATTATGACAATTCCAGTACTCAACTGATTCAGCAAGTAGATAGTCATACAGGCTGAATATATAATCCAGAAAACAATTTTCGCTTTCATCTGAAGCATTTTATTCATCGATGCTATATTTCTGATTTCACCTTCATCAGGATTTGTTTGACGACTAATCTAAACAAATAAAAATAGCATTATCTTTTCGTATTCTCTCAGTCACAATAAATTCTACGTACTTGAAATTCTCATGATAAAATCGATGCATGTCTTATTTTTTTACTGAATATATTCATGGAGGCTAATGAGTCCTTTTTCGTTCCGAAGCATGACGAATGTTTTTAAAAACGCTAATTTCATGCTACTTGAAGCCGGCATCATCTGCCGAATTAAGTAGAATTTTTCTGTTGATCACGGGTTTCGTATTTAAATTCTGGTTAATATTATCTGCTACATAAGATAAATAAAATCCAACAATAAGGATATAATGCACTAAGCAAGTAATACCAGCACATAACTAAAGTGTATTTACAATGTATATTAATACCTGCTCGCCTTCTGTTTCAAGTAATGTTTAAGTACTGGATGTTTTACACTTTTACTGAAAAAATATGAATGATCAATAGTGTTGCTTTGACTTTCATTTTTTGTTGTTTTATTCACAATAGTCTAACAACGGGTTAAATGTGTTGGGTGCAGCGTCAACATAGACGAAGTTTTATGTGGCCATATGAAATACCAACACTCGATGAGCATGAGTAAAAAAATAGTTCTGAAGATGTAGCTTTAAATCGGTCAACTGTCAACAATCTACTTCGTATTTTTGTAGCCTATATATGAGAATCATGTTGGTGAGTATGATTGATAACATAAAAGTGATAGGAAACAGAAGTTTCTAACAAGTTTGCTTTTGTAACTCATCTAATGACAATCCTAGTAACAACTAGTATAAGGTTAAAACTTGTTTTCCTGTACTCGTGACAAAAGTATTTCTTCAACTGTTGTTTCTTAAAATTAGTGCTCCATGAGTAAAAAGAAGACGATTAAATAGACTCAACGTTATCGTTTATAGACATTTAATGATTGAACTTCCTTTGTTTATATGTTTAACTAGATCTCCTTCGAGTGTTTCTCAAATTTTTGTCAAGCATTCTGAATCGTTCACAAAATACATAAGGGCAAGAAACAATATAATTATAACTCTCAAATGATCTATTTATTTCATCGCAATGTATTAGGAATTAATCCACTTGTGGTCTGTTTTCACAATCTAAGCTAGGTAATAGTAGTTAGGAAAAAAAGTTTTCTTTCTCTCACAATCAGATGACACTTAGTTAGTTCTTCAACAATGAATTAAAATAATGCTTTTGTTTCGTCACAGTGGCTTACTTTAATAAAAAAGAGCACAGTCAATGAAAAACATGGTATCTTTGTAGCTTTCGAGTAAGCATTACAATTGTTCTACAGCAGTATTCTCTGTTGTGAAATGTATACACGAATCGTTATCATTTGTTGAAGACTACATTTGATTAAGCATCACACAATCCTCAAGTTGGTTGAAGTTCTGTCATAAGATATAGATCGTATTTAGAGTATTAGATTCGTATGGGATCTTCGATAATATCCATACACGACCGAATGAATAACCAACAGATTCGACAATTTCACTGTGTTAAAACATCAGAAGAAATATACAGGACACGAAATCCTATGAGACTGAATCTGATTAGTTTGCTTTATTCTCTTATGTATTCGTATTTGTAGGATGGGAAGCATCACTAGAGTTTGAAACAAGATTGAAGTCCCAATGCCTTCATTTAGGATTGGCTGTAGTGAAATTGTCATGTAGAAAAAAACCCTTTAAATTTGATCTTCTAATTATTCAATTTGCTTCGTTTTTAGTTGAAAAATGAGGAGCTGGCAATATTTCTGAACTCTTTTCTGATTATTTATTGGTAAAATATTTGAAGCGTTAGCCCTTGATGTGTTGATGATTAATATAACAAATTATACAATTTGTTCACTGTGTTGATTTTGTTATTTATCATTTCAGTATTTGCCTTATTTTAAACAACAATTAATATGCTTACACTCCGCGCTCGGTCTTTTCTTGGTCATCATCTATGATTAGACGATTTATATGACCTGTTAAATAATAAAGTTAGGCATAATTTTTTCCGAAAATATTCACCACTTTTCATTCATACGTTGAGATTGCACGAAGTGGAATCGGACAGCAAATTAATGGAACGAATCATCGATCGGCTCTTTATGATTATCAAGAAAAACTGTTCAAAAAAAACATTTATTCGAAACAAAGTTTTATTACAAGTATAACTTTCTTAGAACGTTGTGTTTCTATTGGTCACTCGCGTATAGGTTACTATCAGTGATGTGATGACTAAAAGTTTCTAAAAGCATGATACCCATGAAGTAGGATACTTAATACATGATAAGCAACTTCTTATATATCTGTCTATTCTATTGTTTTTATATTCGGTGTAGTTTTTCCTTCAAAATTTCGTCGTACAAAGTATGTTTCAAGTTGTACTGTATACGACAAGATTTCAAATTTCTCGAAAAAATATTTTCCCATTCTGATACATGATTTTCTCCAAGATTTACAATCTTTATATGCTTCTCGTCATATGGTTTTCTTTATTTCGAACTATTAAAAAATAATATACAGACTAATTGAAATTTTAACGGAAAAACAATGTGTAAATCTGAAAATAGTGCGACTTTGTTTTGTATTCTTTTCGTTATTTAAAGAGTTCCTGTGCATGCTTCTATTTATAAATAATTAAAAAAGGAAATTATCACCAATGACGCAAGTCAAATCACACTGAATATGTAATTAATTCATGTTAAATATTAATATTAATTGTCATTATTAACTTGACCATTTCCATAGCCTACTCCTTTTGTGTTCCTCTTTAATGTTGCTTCGTGAATACTAGGACATCGATTGCTTAATAAGTTGTCCAATAAAATTACTATTTCTTTCGGTCGGTTGGTTGGTTGAATGATATGGTTCGGCAAGCTAGGTTTTACCGTTTTTATATGTTGAGATACACATTATTGTTTCCTTCCATCATTGCTCTCTCGTACTGTTATTGAATGACACAGATGAGCCAATCAATTTCATGTTTCTCCTATTACGCGTACTACCAATCAAATGAGGACTTCCTTAGTCTGCTGAAACACTTTAAATTAGATGATGCAACGTAGGATAATGCATAGTAAACATAAATTAAGAGCTATTTTCGAAAAATGAGTTTTATTAGAAGAGTATTTCGGGTAGGTTATAAAGGGTAAATTTTGTAAATTTCAGTTCTCTTTTGTCTAGACCATTATTTTTCGATCGTTTTGTATGTCAACAATGGACGAATCAGCAAAACCTAAACGTAATCGTACAGGGAAAAAGACAAAGAAACAGCCAAGAAACGAACCAGAGATAAAAGTCACTGATGATCATGAAAATCTTCTTCATGAAGATTGTCAACAGCAAAAGGTTTACTTGCTGTTTCGCTACGCCGTTTGCTTGATGTTCTGCATGTTTGCTCGTACAATCTATTTCATTTGATAGCTTATTTTATATGAATTATTTAATACAATTACAATTCATATTATTTCAGAAAATACCTGTATCAAGTACGTCAACAGAAACTCCTATCACAATAATGTCTTCGACTTCTAATCAATCTACTGCTACCGTTAAATCTGTATCTTCGACTGCAAGTAATCGAAATCCTTCGAATTCAAACAGAACAGAACAGACATCAAAAGCTACAGCGGCACCATCAGAAGAAAAAGCTGAATTAGAAGCGAGCTCAAACGATAATACTTCAGAAATCCGTTAGTATTTATTTATGATCGTTCTAGAAAAATTAATTCATTTTATTTAGTTGAAGCTGAACGTATTGCCAATATTAATATTCAACAGAATCCTAAAGGTCCACCGATGTCTATTCAAGCTAAACCTCAACAGACTCGTGCTGAGAGACGAGCTATTCAAGTAATTCGATTTAGTATGCATAAAAGCTAATTACATTCACCACCGTTGTTGATGTGTTTAGGAAGCTCAAAGAGCAGCTAAACAGTCAAAACAAAAACCAGGTACATCAACTTCAAAGCCTAGTGAAAAACAACAAGCTTCGACGAATATTAAGAAAACAACTTCTGATCATATCCCTACACCAACTGTTTCAACACAACTACCAAGTAAAATATTTTTGAATGATTCATTTTACCATAGTGTGACTGTCCCATAGTAATCGATATGTCCAAGTTTCAATTCACTTTCACATAGGTTTTTTCTATAAAATATAACGGTATTGTTCTCTGGTATCGTTGAGTTTATTTATGCTGAATTCTTTTCTTCTCTCTGTCTCGTTGTTATATTGACGAGGAAAAATCAGCATTTACATTTATTGATTCTTTTTCTTTTCAACTATCAATTTCTGCATTGGCATGCATCACATAAAACTTGATCTTCTCTGTAATATTGTTATCGAAGTATTATCTTTCTTCAAGTTTTCGTGCAACTATATTCAGTTTTACGGGAATTATTAGTATTTGCATTCGTACGTAGTAAATCTGTTGAAGAAATTATTCGACCTGTTTATCATCGAACAGTTCGATCACTCATTTTACGAAAATTATTTTCAATCAGCATTCACTTTTTTTTCAGCATCTCATCAACCACAATCTGATGCTGCTGAATCAACACTGTCGGTTATTTCAAAATCAACAAGACAAATTAATAAAGCAACTACTGCCATCAATAATAATAGTGCATCTTCGAATCAAGCACAACAAAAACATCAACTAGAAAAATCTGATAGTACTCGTGTCACACTCTTCGCTCATCTTACTATTTATACACGGTCCCTTGAACGATTGCGAATGACATCGTATGAATAGAACAACACTGTACTCGTATTATGTTTTATTTTCTACTAAATTCTAGTGAATCAAAATTAGTACATCCAGCTATTGTTAAACTAGGTTTGCAATATGCGACAAGACAAATAGCTGGCTCTAACTTACGATGTGTTGCCTTTCTTATTGCTATCGACAAAGTATTAAAACGACATCTTTCCAAAATTAATATTTGTAATATCATTTTCTGTTAAAAACTTTAGATGCTTGAAGATTATGCAGGTCCACCAGGTTCAAATAATTTATCTATACTTGATCCTGTGGATTTGAATTCAAAATTAAAAATGAATATAAAGTACGATGAAATCTTGTATTTTCGCTTATTTTCTTATTGAAAATTTGACTTCGTCACATCTAGTTTCCTTACAAAGTGTCGTCCAAATGCTGTCACCATGGGTACAGCCATACGTTATTTGAAAACTCATATTGAACGAATACCACGTAATATAACTAATGAAAAAGTTAAAGAATTACTCAGCGATGTTATTAAAAGTTTCCTACGAGAAAAAATTGAACTACCAGGTATAGCTATTGCTGAAACGTATGCTATTACAAAAATTACAAATGGAGATGTTATCCTAATATTCGGATAGTAAGTTGCACAATTGTAAATTCTTATTCATTCATGAGATGAAACATGTTTAGTTCATCCTTAATTATGCGTATTTTGGAAGCTGCAGTTAATCGTGGAATCGATTTTCGTGTGATTATAGTTGATTCTCGTCCACAACAACATGGTAAAATCAATTGAAAAAATCTTTATTATAATTCTTTTGTTTCAATAAACTTTACTTAGGTCTTAAATCTGCTCAGAAATTATTAACGTTGAATGTTAAATGCACGTATATACTTATTAATGCTGTACCGTTTATTATTTCGGAAGTTAGTATTTTATTACAGCGAGGAATATGTTTTTATTTAACTGAATGTAATGGATTTCTAGGTAACAAAAGTATTATTAGGAGCACATGGTTTATTAGGTAATGGATATGTCATGAGTCAAGTTGGTACAGCACAAATATCTCTCATCGCTAAAACGCATAATGTACCTGTACTTGTTTGTTGTGAAACGTATAAATTTTGTGAACGTGTTCAAACTGATAGTTTCGTCTTTAATGAACTAGGTATAGTTCGAATTAATTTAGAGTTCGACCGAGAATATATTTTCTTTTCTCATTTCTCATAAATCAGGTGATCCCAATGATTTAGTTGCTAATCATCCATCTCTTCATACAGCAATGTCATCGACAGCAACGCACACTTCTAATGCATTGAAGTCAAATTTAAATATTCTCAATATGACATACGATGTCACGCCACCGACATTCATAAGTGCTGTTATAACAGAACTAGGTATACTACCGTGCACATCAGTAGCTGTTGTTATTCGTATGCAAAATAAACAGTTGGATGAAATATGTGGACAAGAAAAACAAACAATATCGACGAACTCTTTGGGCACATCAAATATTAACGTTCTTTCTCCTCCTTCAGAACCGATTCAATAAAACAAAATAGCACAGATTATTGTGATTGTTTATATATTTTTTCTTTTGCTGATTTTTATCGAAAAAAATAATAACACGATATCATTTTGTGTTCTGATGTTTTAATTGATTCGGAAGAAACCACTTATGCTTCAATAGTCAGTATATTGTCATGAGAATGGGAAAACGAGATGAAAATTTTAATTTAAATACATCCTAGTTTTAAAATTACAAATCAAGCTTGCGGTTTTGTTGGATGCATAAGAAAACGATATAAAAATATAGATGGTTCACTAATTGAATTATTGAACGTTAAAAAATAACAATTTTTCTAAAAACAATACTGTAACGTCAATTCCAAATAATTATCAATAATCATCTGATGAGTTTCGTTTTTTGTGTTACTAGTATGTCGCACGGATAAAGAGAAGAAAACAAATAAACAGTAGCCAACAATGATTCATATACTTTGCCAACCGTTAACAATTACAATACTTGAATATTTTAAATAGTATGACGTAAAATACATTGCTAAGGGAGTCATTCGCAGCTTCTTTTTTCCGTTCACTCAATCGCATTATATTATGAGGGTTATGTTATGATGTAAAAATTTGCAAGTCATGATTTCATTCCTCTTGCATCATTTATTATGAATTCATAAATGGGTATTTTCTCAACAGGTCTTTTTTACATGTTCGATTACGATCTCTTGAAATTTTTATTCTGTTCGTTTTTCAAGATCAGTAATTTTCATATAAATGAACATGGGTGATTTTCAATATCAACAACCTCAACGTTTTCGAGCAACTAACAAGCAACGGGAAGAAGAAAAAAAACGAAAATCAGGCTCATCGGGCGGTATTCCGGATCGGTAAAAAAGAAAAGCAATTATTCGTTTTTTTTTGACATTATTTCTACAACTGACTTGCTTTATTGCTAGATGGCTAGATTACTTAGGTGTGAATTCATGGGTGGAAAAAACTCGTTTTATTGCATTCAAATGTCCATTAAAACCGGTTCGCTACCACTTATTTTAATCGAAATCGAAATAATCTTCATCTGTATACACATCGTTGAATTTATAGGAAATGCAAAGACATCTGACAGATGACCGACGTTTTACATTAGGTGATCTTGTTGAACGACTTGATGACAAGGGAAAAGAACTTGGCCTAATAATTGATCTAACAAATACTGATCGATACTATAAACCAGCTGTTAGTTCTATTGTTTTATAAAAGAAAACCTACATAAATATTTAAGTATATGACTTGCTGTTGTGTACTTAACAGGATATTGCTGATGCACAAATTCAATATCATAAAATGATGACACCGGGTCACAATCAGATACCTAGTGATAAATGTTACCAACAGTTTGTCGATGTAGTAAAAAGGTTTCTCGAAGAAAAT
Organism: Rotaria macrura; assembly: GCA_900239685.1. Classification (NCBI taxonomy): domain Eukaryota; kingdom Metazoa; phylum Rotifera; class Eurotatoria; order Philodinida; family Philodinidae; genus Rotaria; species Rotaria macrura. The sequence goes on from OENT01000280.1 coordinate 19,293, forward strand.
AAAAATAACGGTAATAGATTTGGAAAAGATTAAATCTCGTGCTGAGTTTTTTTTTCTCCTAGAAAAATTAATCGGTATACATTGTACGCATGGACTCAATAGAACAGGTTATTTAATTGTCAGGTAGAATGCAGATCAAATCAAGTCGTTTTTATTTATTTTTTATTTGTTTCATTGTTATGCATTCATAGATTTATGATAGAACAAATGGGTTTCGAACCAAACGATGCTCTAGAAGGTAATTAAGAAATTGGAAGTCTTTTTTGTGTACTCAAAAAGTGAGTACAGTCTAGAATTGGTCAGTGTGTCCAGTGGGCCGGCCGTTTACACGATAACTCTTTACAAATACATTCAATTGAGCTGAAATTTTGAGCACAGAATTTTCTCATCAATATTTCGGTCAAGTTCAAAGATATGAAGGATCCGGCAAGGAATGGCTAAGTTATCGAAAAAACTGTCATTATTGACCAAACAATTCCTGAGGGAGTGTACAGGGATTTTTTCAAAAAACACTTTTTTCTCTGAATTATCCACAACGTATATTAATCGACTCTGTCTCTAACGCTCATTCCAAATCTGATATTAGTTTTGAACCAAATCGTAGCTTTCTAACAAAACATCGCCTGAAAAAGGTCTGAAAATGCACAAAAGCTCTACCCAGAAACCAAATGCCTAGATATGTCTCAGATGATCACTAGTTTTGGGTTTTCCCAAAAAGGTTTTCTACGATACTTCTTTCGTGCACACATTCTAGAATGACTGATTTGTCTCATTCACTTTTTGAAGTACACATTATTCTCGGACTTAAGTCCGAAGTTTTCACATTTATTCTATTATGAAATAAGAATGGAATGTTTAGCATTCAATCGTGCTCGTGGTCATTCTATGGAAAAATATACAGAAGATTTACTTCAACGAAAATCTTCGTCGTAAGTGAACAACTGATGAACACATCGAAATAATCAACGCAACTCATTGGGTTTTTTTCTATATTGTCTTTTCTTCTTCAGTAAAGATACACGATCAAATTGTTCTATATTAAATTCAGCATCATCTTCTACGTTACCTAATGATTATAGTACACTAAATACTGTTCCTAACGGAGATCAAATGCAGTGGCCTACACTATACTCTACAATAGAGAACATGTCATTAAATGAACGACACTTACAAAAACAAGAAAAATCTTCAAAAATTCCAAGTTCAATGTCAATGTCAAACTATAATAGTCAAAGTAAAGAGCAACAATTACTTTCAACAAGTTCAACGAGTGCTCGTTGTCTAGATAATGCATCGAAATCTCAAGGTTCTGAACGGACATATAAACAAACACAAAATAAAACGAACAGTCATTTTTATCGTCAAACATCAGTAACACCTCGTGTTCTAAATTCATCCTATAATGACAATCAACCTTCTATTCAATCACCATCAACTTATTATGGGTCGGGTAGCAATGTTGGTCGAGGCCGACCGATGACTGGTGATCGTTAAATCGTTATTAGATTATATGTTTTTCTTTTTTGATTTTGTTTTATGTGAAATCAAAAGGTTTTTCTAATAAAAAAACCTTTCAATGGAAAAAGTTTCTTTTTTATTTCTATTTTCTAGAAGTTATTTTTATTAAGAAGAATACTCGAGCTTACACACGAGATGCTTTCAAAGTATGGTAATAGCTGTCAGCATTGTCGAGAAAACAGAGAGAGAGAGAGAGAGAGAGAGAGAGGGAGAGAGAGAAAAAAGAGTATTGCAAGCAAGATCTTAACAACGGCCTGCAGAAAGAACATGATTTCTTTCTTTCAATGAGATGCATATAAGGTGTTTGCTAAAAAATTCAGCATGTAAGAAGAACAGAAAAATAACATCCATTAGATACTTGAAAAGTAATGTGGCAATAGCAACCATCTCACTATTACTATCGTCTCATTTAAACAACTGAAGTTACTGATTGTTGACAGTGACTGGTAAGTAAAAATTTTATGAAGCACTATAATAATCGAGTAAGACAAACACAAAAAAAAATAAGCATTGAACGAACACCAACTGACGAATTCAAACTGTTCTAATATAAAACTTTCGATTTTATATTTGATTGTTTTATTCTTCGACTTAGCGATAGTAATGGCAGATTCCAGTGCAGTCACCGAGAATGCGTCTGGTGATCGACGTGGCTCTGAAACACAAGGCAGCAAATCGCGTAATAATCCTATACGACGAACTTCACTTCTAATTGGCAATGCAGGAGGGAATACTAGCAATAGCAGTAGCGGAAATTTTGCCGCCTTACGAATGCGTCGTCAATCATCGTTGAATTCCTTAACTCGCGGAATATATGATCGCCGTTCTATTAGATATGAAAACACATATCAAATGGAACCAACCGAAGATCAAAGAGTTGATGTAGTCCGAATACGTCGCATTGCAACAAGTGTTATTGAATCATCCATAGCTGGTTATAAATATGATGGAACACAAGCCAATGAATTTGCTGTGGTATTAGCTGATTTATTACGCAATCAAATGAAACAATTACCATTTATACGTTATAAAGTTGTGACACAAGTTTGCATTGGACAAAAAAGAGGTCAAGATCTACGTGTTGCTAGTCGTTGCATATGGGATCTGAAGCAGGATCGTCATATAACAATTACGAAGGAAACCGCAGATGCTTATGTAACGGTGACAATTTTTTTTATCTATACTGAGTAATATAGAATTTATTTTTGAAATAGATGTATGTCATATATATACATATGATTTAGATGAATTTTTAAAATAAAAATACAGAAATAATCGAACAATTTTCTATTTTATATCATTTGTGCTATCGCATCGATGTTTCTTTAGTACTTTCGTATGGAATGAGCTCACAATAATTCTGGTAACGTTGCTAATTTCCTCGAGATTAGCCTGTGTGATCTAACAATACTCTTACTTATCACTCAAGCTAAATCCATTGATTCGAATAGGAAAATTATTAGCATAGAAAATGTTCTTAAACTAATAAGAAAATTTTGTTCTGGAACTTGAAAAAGGTTTCCATTCAATATTCATATGTTTATCTATCAATTATGAGTATCAAATGACTTTTTTTTCAAGGTATCAAATATAACACCAGGATGTTATTCAGTTGTCTTCTTTACTATGATGAAAAACATCGACTGGTTGAAACATGGGCGATGAGTGTAACTCTGTAATTTGAGCCATTGACTTCTTGCTTTGTAATCCATCAGTTTTTTTAGTATCAGTTACCAGTAGGCAGTGAAGAGGTCCAATATCAATAAATAGCCCATGTTCGACGACAAAAATACAAGTTAAAACGACAGCTAACTGCGACTACTACTATTTAGTTCATTTCATAACATTCACAAGGCAATATGATGATTACTACTTCATTGTGCATCTTTCTTGTTATATCATTATCAATACGCATCGATGGTTTACGACATCGATACGTGCGGCAAACGGGATCTAATACATGTCCTAATCTGAACAGTAAAAGTTTCTGAAAAGAAATATGTTCAGCAGTGCAGTTTTCCTTTGTTTGGATTTTAGACAATGCATGCTCTTTCGTTACTTGTGAAAATGGTGGACTATGTATGGAAGACCCCAACACTAGTGATTGTTTTAAATGTAAATGTGCACCTGGATATACTGGCAAAATATGTGACACCTCTATTACTATCATACGTATGCATGTTTTCTTTACTTTTGTTTCCATTACTCACTCATTTTTTTCATTCGTCGATGTTTCAGCTACTGGATGCAGTCCGGGATGTCAAAATGGTGGTACGTGTATAAATAATTATTGTTTATGTAGAGCAGGTTTTACGGGAGCATACTGTGAAACGATCGGTAAGCCACCATTGACTGTATTTTATGATTCGAAGAGAA